>JBBPKW010000782.1:0-11574 GCA_038089475.1 Boletus aff. vermiculosoides | reverse complement strand
CGCAAGAGGAAGAAGTCGCTAAATGGAAGAAAAATGAGGGTATATCCAAACACTTGCTTACCCAGCGCATCCCGGACTCAACCGTGCTGAAAATTCGCAAGCTGACTACTGTCAAGGCCATGTGGGCAGAAATCACATGCGAATACACGGAGAAAGGAACTTACGCGCAGACCGAATTACGCATGCAGTTTCTCAAAATGAAGATGGCGAGAGGAGGTGACGTCCGACAGTTTCTAGATGGACTGCGAACGAAGCGAGAGGAGTTAGCATCTGTCAGCATCAACATCGACCAGAAAGACTACCGTTCAATGATCATCAGATCCCTTCCCAACTCTCTCTCCAATTTCACATCCAGCCAGCTTGCCGCTGCAAGCCTGTACGCAACATCAAAGACGATTGAACCAGACACTCTGATCTCGCTCATCAGTGAAGAGTCAGACCGCCAAAAATTGAAGTATGCCCCTCGTAACGACGGCAAGGATCGCAATGAAGCCATGGTGGTAACGACACCAGCCAGGGCGAGAGGACGCGGTTGAGGCAATAGACCTCCTCATGGCAATAGGCCAAAGCGCCTGTGCTGGAACTGCGGTTCAGATCAGCACTTAGCGGCAAAATGCGACCAGCCTCCCAAAGATGAGAAGAAATCTGCAACGCACCGAACAGGTAGCATGCATGCAGTTATATCGGATGAAGAAGATGGAGTTTTTGGAGTCATTGAAGACAATGAATCCTTACCTGATCTGGAGACTGTCGAGTCGAGCGACGACGAAGATCTTGATGCCCAAAGACAGGCATTTGACGATGATGACAACTGGTTCTTGGTCACCGGTGATGATAGCCCATGGGGCTGCGGATGGGATGATGAAGCGCAAAGTGTCGATGGTGACGATACACCGGTCAACTGCGCCTGCCCCTCGTTTGCCGCCGACGAAGACCTGGAGGACAGGGTGATGAAAGTTAGTGATCGTCAAGAGGAAACATACCATGTCGAATTGTACGACTCAGGAACAACACGTCATATCACCCCTGAGCGCGATCATATGATTGACATGCAGCCGATCCCACCAAAGTCGTTCACAGCAGCAAACTAGCAGAAATTCACTGTGACAGGTGTCGGCGATCTCATTATCGAAGTACCAAACGGACTGAACGTGTCAAAACTATGATTGATGGAAGTCCTGTACTCACCTGAGGTGGGGTACACACTTGTGTCGATTGGCCGTCTTGACAAGATGGGCCTAACGACGACCTTTGCACATGGAATGTGCACCATTCGTGATGCCGATGGAGAAACAATTGGCCAGATACCATGATCGGCAAAAGGTTTATACTGCATGGTGCACAAAGATGACCATGCAGCAGCTGCTGATGAACGCGTCACTGTGATGCAGATCCATCGTCGTTTGGGGCATATCGCGCCATCAACTGCACGTGAACTTGCTGAAAAGGGCCTAGTTAGTGGTCTGAGATACTGTCCAAACGAAGATGAAAGCACCTACTGCGAAGCGTGTGTGTATGGGAAGGCAACGCGCAAACCGATTGCAAAGGTGCGCCAGGGACCACGCGCTGAAGCACTTGGCGACACCATCTATAGTGACATCTGGGGACCAGCGCCCATTTCAACCATCGGCGGTCAACGTTATTATGTTACCTTCACAGACGACCACACACGACTTACCCACATCTACCTGATACGTCAGAAGAGTGACACGTTTGAAGCGTATCGAGGCTTTGAGGCCTGGCTCAACCGTCAGCTCACTGCAAAAGTGAAACTCCTCCACTCAGATCGAGGGGGAGAGTACAACGGCAAGGGATTCATGCTACACTTACAGCAGCAGGGCACCGTACAGCGTTTTACGGCACACAATACCCCACAGCACAACGGTGTGGCTGAACGCCTGAACCGCACAGTCCTTGAGCGCATGTGTACACTCCTGCATGCTAGTGGTCTGCCGAAACACCTGTGGGGCAAGGCAGCGTGACATGTCATTTGGTTAAAAAACCGCTTACCTATGAAGGTACTTGATGGAAAGTCGCCGTACGAGATCGCCATGAGACGTGCACCTGATTTGAGCAGTGTGCGCGAATGGGGTTCAGTTGTCCACATTAAGACCAGCCGAGGAACCAAGCTAGGAGGGCAAGTCGAAGAGGGACGATGGGTGGGTATTGATGACCAAACAGAGTATGCATGCCGTGTGTATTGGCCAAGGACGAGGATGGTGACCGTTGAGCGCGAGGTTTTCGATGCTGCGCCTAGTGTTGCCAAGGGGGAGGGATTTACCCCATTGGACAACAACACTTTAGCGCAGCACCACGCTCCTGGCAATGCCACACAGCTGCTGACTAAAGGCACCATCATGCCTCATGCCACACAGCCCTTACCCAATCAGGCTGTATCTGTCAACGCGCTAGCCACATCACCTGACCCACCGGCAACTCCTGATGTACCTGAGCCTCACACACAGCATGTGCGCAAGCCCAGCCAACGCATCCTCGACATCATAAGCGGCAAGGGCAATACCACCACCATTCCCTGCAGTATACAGATTCCAGCTCCTATCTCAGATGACCCAACACCAGAACCACCAGAACAAACCGTTTTTGAAAGCGAAGGAGCCAGTGAACAGATCCTAGCGGCAATCAACAAAAGGTACAGTCAAGATTTCAACGAGTGCGAGCTAACCATGCTCGTTGAACAAGGTACCGCCGCTGCTGAAGCACTCGAACCCACCACCCTTGCTAACACTTGCCACCGTTCTGACTGGCCGCAATGGGAGTGCGGTATCCACGAAGAGCTTGAAATGCTCAACAAGGCGGGTACCTGGGAACTCGCTGATCTCCCCTTGGGCACCAACCTAGTAGGATCGAAATGGGTATTCCGCGTGAAAAAGGATGCTGCCGGCCACATCATGCACTACAAGGCACGCCTCGTCGCCCAAGGATTTTCGCAGGTACCCAGAGTAGATTACTTCGACACCTACGCACCCATTGCCAAACTTGCATCAATCTGCATGGTACTCGCACTCGCCGCCCATCAAAACCTCGAAATGCACCAAATTGATATCAAGGGTGCGTACCTAAATGGCAAACTACAGGATGATGAAGTCATCTACATGCGTCAGCTGCCCAGATATGCCGATCCCAACCACCCGCGCCATGTATGTCGCCTACGCAAAACATTGTACAGCCTAAAGCAGAGTGGCCATCGCTGGTACCAATGGCTAGTGGAGATTCTAGTAACAAAAATGTTTTTCAAGCAGTGTGAAGTAGATCAGGCCATGTTCATCAAGCATATGGACAACGCGCTCACCATCATTGTCGTGCACGTCGACGACTGCACAATTGCTGCCACCACACTCGAGCTCGTCAATGTTGTCAAGACACAGCTCAGCCGTTTCGTCGAGGTAATGGACCTCGGCGAACTTCACTGGCTTCTCGGCATTGAAGTCACGCGTGACCGCAACGAGCGAACGCTCGCTCTCTCCCAAAGGACATACATCGAGTCCATCCTCTGCCGTTTCAATTTCGATGAACTCAAGCCCATTTCAACGCCCATGGACCCCAGCACAAAGCTCAGCGTCACACAGTCCCCCTCAACCGCCGCCGAATATGCTGCAGTGCGCCACATTCCGTATCAGGAGGCTGTCGGCTCCCTCATGTACGCCGCTCTTGGCACAAGACCTGACATTTCGTACGCTGTGTCGCAGGTCTCGCGTTTCTCATTGAACTATGGATTAGCGCATTGGGACGCAGTCAAACACATTTACAGGTACCTATCAGGGACAAAAGTGCTACAGCTCACCTATGGAGGGGGAGAATGAGCCCTCACTGGATATACAGATGCAGACGGTAGTGTCATCGAGGACCGCTGCGCCGTATCGGGATATGCTTTCCTGATCAATGGAGGAGCCGTTTTGTGGAGCTCGAAGCGACAAGAGATTGTCTCGCTCTCCACCACGGAAAGCGAATATGTCGGTGCGACACATGCTGCCAAGGAAGCCCTCTGGCTTCGATCCCTCATAGCCGAAACATTCGTACCAATCACCGACCCTACCACCGTCTTCTCAGACAATCAGTTGGCTATAGCACTTGCCAAAGACCATCAGTACCACGCCCATACCAAGCACATCGACATGCGTTTCCATTTCATTCGGTGGATTATCGACGATGGTAAAATCCGACTCATCTTCTGCCTGACCGGTGAGATGATAGCAGACGTGTTTACCAAAGCACTCCCCTCACCCAAGGTCAAGCACTTTGCAGCAGAACTCAGACTGCGCGCAGCTTGAGGGGGAGTGTTGGAATAGGCAAGCATACGTGCAGCCGCCCGTCGGACCGCGCCCCTACATTCTATGAACCGGATATGTACGTTCTACATTCCTTGTTCCTATGCTACGACATTTATAGTGTACTCGCTTATTTTCTTTTGTTCTCGACCCTTTGTACTGTAGTCTAACCATTTACACTTGAATACTTAAAGCCAAGCGTATATAGTCACCAGCTTGATAGCGCTCCCCTCAGTCCGTTGCCCGCACAAGACTGAGGTAAGCTCCCAATACTGTACTCCCTCTAATCATACTCACTCCGTACTTAGTTACTCTATCAGGTAAATATACAGTGAGTCCATTGCCCGCACGAGACTGAGTTACTCTATCAGCCGCGTGCTCCCACTTCTGCCCTACTCGTGCTCTCACATTACATTCCATTGTACTATAATGACTTCCCAACTGGCATCACGAGCAGCACTCCTTTCCACTCTGATGACGATTCACACCCCCCAAGCATCATCTATTATTCCCCCATTCCAATCCTGTCTAGCTGACAGTTGACCAGCGAGTTGAGCAACGGTTACGCCACTCCCTCAACCTCGTGGCCACAGAGCCGACACTATTATGACAACTGTGGTGGGACAAGCCCCCATTGTTCAAGAGGTTCCATACATCGACCCTCGTACGACTCCGGAGAGTGCAGCTCGTATGATCAAGGACCAAATTGCGGCCTTTTTCACAGAATACAAAGTTTGGCTCGCTCTTCACAGGACGGGTTCGGCATCCCAGGGCCCTCCTCCTGTCATCCCTTATGTGGCAGTAGACATGCTGCCCAATCTCCAGCCCCCTTCATACGCCCGACCCGAGCTGATGTCTATGAGACCTTTGACTCGCCCCCTCCCCACAGAACCGACACCACGTCCAATCTCGATAGAAGGAGTACACCAGTCGAGACATGCACCACAACCTGCCGTCGTCTTACCCACACCTTCCTCCACTGCCAAATTGGGGAAGAATCATCTTTCCAAGCCAGATCCTTATGATGGCGACAAGACCAAGTGGGTGGAATGGTCATGCCACATGCAGATGTACCTCCGATCGTTCGAAGAGTCAGACCCCTCTGACAAGCAAAAGCTATCTATGGTGCTCTCATATCTACATGGAGACAATGCTGCTGGGCGATTCACAAATTTGTTTGTCATCCAGAACGGACAGAATCTTGACCAATACCCCTTCAACGATTTCTGGACCCACCTCAAAACAATGTTCTGCCCCAAGTTAGTGCAGAGAGATGCCAAGGCCAGTCTCCAAACATTGAAGCAAGGAGCGAAAGAAACAGTCAAAGATTTCTTCACCTGAATGATGACACTTGTTATCGAAGCCAAGTGGGACATCAAAGCACATGGTATTCATCTGTCGGAGATTGCAAGGAAAGGAGTGTTCTACAAATACATGGACTTCGTCATCAAACAAGTCCTGAACATGGGGGAGGAACACAACATATTAATATGGGAGAAAGAGCTTACCAAGGCACAATATGCCTTGAAGACGCTGGACAATGCTCGCAAGGACTCCCTACACACTTCTAGTTTCCAACCCTGTCTGCAATGGAAGCAGCAGATGCCTGCAACGGCATCTCAACCAACAAAGCCTGCCCCCGCTTCCACAATTCAGTATCACCCGAATGCAGTAGGAATATTCACTGGTGCTGGTGTGCCCATGGACATCGGAAAGCTCTGTGCTGAAGGAAAGTGCATTCAATGCGCTAAGAGTGGAAAAGATCAAGCTTGGCCTTGCAAAGACCACTTCAAACTGCGCGTGAGACAAGTACGGTCGATCCAGCTGAATGGAAAGACTATAGAGTATGAATTGCATCAGGACTTAGCAGAAAAAGTCACAG
Source organism: Boletus aff. vermiculosoides (assembly GCA_038089475.1). Taxonomy (NCBI): domain Eukaryota; kingdom Fungi; phylum Basidiomycota; class Agaricomycetes; order Boletales; family Boletaceae; genus Boletus; species Boletus aff. vermiculosoides. Next base: position 5,406 of record JBBPKW010000782.1, on the reverse strand, counting down.
CCTCAGTAAAGGAGGATTTTCCAAATGTAGGGTAGCCCAGTCGTCTACGCCTATGAACATTAGTATTCCATCTTGTCTGAATAAAAATATGTTTTCGGTGTTACAAGTGGAAGAACCGACTGAGTTGATGGGAGAATCAGCAGCACCGAGAGTGAACCTCCCACAAAGAACTATACTACAAAGACCAAAGCAACAAATGCCAGTTGGACCTCTGGCTTATGAAAAGGGTGTCGAAAAGTCAATGACAGAGAAAAGGAGCAAGAGCTCCTCATGGTTAAACACAGTAGACCCATGGACAACACAATGGATCCAAAAGGTCTGCCAGAACATGGATGAAAAGAGAGCATTGATGTATCTCCGATCATTCGTACACAATATGAGACAGCAAGAGGTAACACCTCAGCTTGTAAAACAAATCAGTGAGATGTCCCAAATTGAGGCCCACCTGTCGTTGCACGAACTGCAAAGTAAGCCATGATATAAGAAAATCTCAAAGAAGGACACTCAATCCCTCACCCTATCTACGTCACTTCTGACCAACAATGGTATCCTGTTGAATGCAGATGCCCTCATAGACTTGGGTTGCACAGGCTCTACCATCAATGCTTCATTTGTAAAGAAGCACAACATACCCACTCACCTGCTACCTCATCCCATTCCAGTCTACAATGCAGATGGAATGCCCAATTCTAGAGGTGCTATCTCCGAGTTTGTCATGGTCGAACTGACGATCCACGACCACGTCGAAAAAATCTCCCTTGCCATAACCGACCTCAGAATACACCCCCTGTTCTTAGGTTAAAATTGGCTCAAGCTTCACAATCCCGCTATCAATTGGACCTTGCAAACGCTGGAGTTTTATTGTGCCGATCACATTCCTACATTAATTCCATGTGATGACAATGACGACGAGTCAGAGTCTCGTCAGACCTGGAAGGGAGGTGAACACATCTTTGCCATCAACACCGACGATTATTTCACGTCAAGAGGCATAGCACAAGACTTAGCCATTGAGGCACAAAAGGCAAAACACCTAAAAGGATTCGAAGAAGTGGTACCCGAAACCTATCACGAGTTCAAAGACGTCTTCACAAAGGAGTCTTTCAATGAACTTCCCCCACGAAGACCATGGGACCACGCAGTAGAACTCCTCCCAGGTGACCATCAGGTTGATTGCAAGACCTACAATCTTACCATAGACGAACAAAAAGAACTTGACTCTTTCCTCGAAGAAAATCTTGCTTCCAGAAGAATTCGACCTTCAAAATCCCCCTTTGCCTCCGCGTTCTTCTTTATTAAAAAGAAAGACGGTCGCCTTCAACCCGTCCAAGACTACAGAAAGCTGAATGCCATCACAGTCAAGAATCACTACCCATTGCCACTCATTGCCGAGCTGATCAACAAATTAAAAGGGGCGAAACACTTCATGAAACTTGACATTTGATGGGGATACAATAATATATGAATGAAGGAGGGAGACGAATGGAAAGCCACATTCCGCATGAATCGAGGACTCTTTGAACCACTCGTGATGTTCTTTGGACTCACAAATTCACCAGCTATATTCCAGACGATGATGAACCACATATTCCGAGATCTAATCAATTGAGGAAACGTGATAGTCTACATGGATGATATCCTCATCTTCACAGAGATGATCGAGCAACACCGGAAGATAGTAGCAGAAGTTCTCCAAGTCCTACGAGAGAACAAATTGAGTCTAAGACACACGAAATGTGATTTCGAAGTCGACGAAGTCAAATACCTCAGAGTACTCATCTCACATAATGGAATTAGAATGAACCCGACTAAAGTCAAAGGCATCACAGATTGGCTGATCCCAAAGTTGAAGAAAGAAGTACAGGGATTCCTTGGATTCCTCAATTTCTATCGGAGATTCATAAAAGACTTTGCGAAGATCGCCAGACCATTGAATGCTCTCATGTCGGATAAAATCAAATTCATGTGGAATGATGAATGCCAGAAGGCCTTCGAAACTCTAAAATCTGCCATCACCACAGCCCCCGCCCTAGCCATGCCATTAGATGACAAACCCTTCTGCCTCGAGACCGACAGCTCCGGCATAGGCATAGGAGCAGTACTATCGCAGGAACAAGAAGGGAGGTGGCATCCAATTGCCTTCATATCAAAGTCTCTCAGTGAAGCAGAAAGAAATTATCACGCCGCAGATCTCGAAATGGCAGCAATAATCTTCACGTTAAAGGAGTGGCGACACTACCTCCTAGACGCCAAACATGAGTTCGAAATCCTGACGGATCACAAGAACCTGGAGTACTTCAAGAAACCACAAGATCTATCTCAAAGACAAGCAAGATGGAATCAGCTGCTCCAAGAATACCATTTCGTGATTAAACACCACTTAGGAAAGACGAATCCTGTGGATCCACTGTCCAGAAGACCGGACTTTGATGGTGGCAAAAAAGATAATGAAGGAGTAATGATGCTGTCTTCCGATTGATTCGAAGAAGGAGTTGCAGTACGATCTACTTTGTTCGAAGAGAGAATCGCAAATTTGCAGTCATGAGCAGAGAAGTTTGCAGTAGAAGGAACAAAGAAGGAGAATTCACCATGGAAGTTAAAAGACAGGCTTATCTACTGGGGCAATGCGTTATACATGCCAATGGAACCATTCCTGCGGGAAGCCATCATCGTCCAGAATCACAACCACCCCCTCTCAGGTCATCCCGGAGCAAGGAGAACCACTGACCTCATCCAAATGAGATACTACTGGCTGTCGATGAAAAAGGACGTGAAGAGATACGTATCGGGATGCAACACCTGTCAAAAAGTGAAAACCAAAGCGAGGAAAACGCAATTGCACCCCAACGACCCCGCAGATGGACCATGGGAAGTCATCTCGATCAATCTCATTGGACCTCTTCCTGAATCGAATGGAAAGAATGCCATTCTTACGATCGTCGACATCTTCTCAAAGATGATCCATTTATTCCCCATCTCCTCCACCATCACATCAGCCGGAGTCATGAAGATATACCATGACAACATATTCAAACTTCACGGAACCCCTAGAAAGATTGTTACAGATGCTGATGAGGGTCCGCGTAGTTTTTCTCCTTCTCCTGACGATACATCAGCTCTCCACTTGGACCACCCGGGGCTCCCCCTCTTTGAGGAGATCTTTAACACTCTCCACGACTTCGACATCCCCGGCTCCACGTGGGCCGACCTCCTCGACGAGACCCTCTTCGAAGGATGACCTCGTCCCCACCTCCACGGCCATTCCCGAGACCACCCCCAGATCTTTCCTTACACCGCCCCACTCGGACCATTCCATGAACCGCCTTCGGGTTCTTCCATTTCATATGCTCACTATTTGATATTCTCTTCTGACTCACGGACACTGCCTCCTACATAGCCTTCTCATTATAGGTTATGCGTTTCCCTTTATATCCTCTGTTTACCTACACGTGACCGCGACGCGACGCGTCAATTTCCTTTCCTAGGATTAGGACTCCGCCTCCGGCCCTAAACCTAGTACTATATATATTAGATCGCCGCTTCGATGTAACTCTAACCTTGATATACTCCTTTCTGGGTAATATCAACCGAGTTTCTTGAGACCGCCCCCTCTCTTGCCTTCTATCACTGCCCTCCCTTCATTACCACACTTGGCCAGACCAAGTCTCGACTAGCGTGAGGCTAGACGTCCTCGTAACAGAATACGAGTGGACGGTTGGTACTACACAGACGAGTACCATTGTTACGCTTCACGTAACAAAGATCATCAGCAACCGAGGACCGCAATTCGTATCCTCATTCATGACAGCTATGAACGAATTACTCCACATCAAAGGGAACCCCTCCACTGCCTATCACCCGCAGACGGACAGACAGACGGAACGTTTCAATGCCATTGTCGAACAATACCTGAGGATTTACATAAACCATCAACAATCCGACTGGATGGAATGGTTGTCACTAGCCGAATTCACACAATTTGCACATATTGACAGCAACAAAGTCATCACCATTTCTCCTAAACTACGGACAAAATCCCAGGATCGACGTCTCACACAAATCAATCGTGTGAAATGGAAACGAAGAAGCAACAACATTTGTCAAGGCGATGAAACGAAGCCATGCTCTAGCAAAGGAGGCGCTAATGCACGCAGCAAACGACATGAAGCATTTTTACAACAGAGATGCGCAACCACCCAGGGAATACCAACCAGGAGATCTCGTCCTACTAGAAGCCACGAACATCTGTACCGACCGACTGTCATGAAAGCTCAATGACAAAAGATACAGACCCTTCAAGGTCATCGAGAAGGTTGGAAAAGGAGCTTACAAGCTCAAATTGGATTTGAAATGGCAAGGAATACATCCTGTCTTCAACGAGTGTCTCCTCCACCCTTACCACAAAGGAGAATTCCCCTTGCAGAAGAAACCTCCTCCACCTCCCGCTGTCGTGCAACCACAAGGTGAAGAGCACGAAGTTGAAAGCATCATAGATTCTTGAGAACAAAGAGGAAACGTGGAATACCTCATGCATTGGAAAGGATTCCCTCGTGAAGAGAATGAATGGAAAAAGGCATCTGACCTCATAAACGCGCCAGACACCATAAAAGATTTCCACCATCTCCACCCCACAGCCGTTCATCCCTCGAAGACCATGCATGTTCGCTTCACTTCCTCTGACCCTCCATGCTCCTGTCCCATCTGTCTTAAACTCCCCCTGCCAACGCCCTCACCCATGTTCCTTGATCCCGATTTCCTCTCCTTCTGCGAACAATTAGATCTGCTACGAAATTTTACGTTTGACACTCCACTCACAGACACTCCATATTTAGAAGGCACCTTGATCGACAGGGACTTCGATTCCTAGAAGGGAGGTAATGTCATAACCCCTTCCTTCTACCCTTCACATATATCACAGAACATTACGGAAGGTCATAGAAGTTTCCCCAGACTTCTTTATCATTCCACTTGATCACTTACTTCTTAGTCATTCCTTCTTTCCATATGTATACATGGTCCATTCACACTTGCATAGGGTATATAAGACACCATGTATCATAGCCTGTCTCTTCAGAATAGGATCGTCTTTAGCATTGCACATCCCCTTGAGGTTATTCTTGAGGTCTTGCTTTGTCGGTCCTGATAAATAGTAAGGGTTACACCGCCACTCGGACAACTTTGAGAGTCGACCATTCTGTGCCATGCCCTAGTACTTACTAGACGTGAAAACCCACCGCTTTTGCCGACGGTAGCCAGCGAAGCTCAAGCGCTCGGGGGCCGGGTGCCATACACATTGATGGCGAGTCCAACCGCATTCAGTGCCAACGGCAACGACGTCGTGGGTGGCCTCTGATCCGTCGGCAGGCGGTTTTGGTGGGTTTTGAATCTTGATGGGAGTTTTATGTG
>JBBPKW010000780.1:0-11597 GCA_038089475.1 Boletus aff. vermiculosoides | reverse complement strand
TGCTCTTGTGAAGAATAGAATAAAACTGGTGTCTGATGTAGCACACGTGACCTAGTCACGTGATCCGATAAGATAAGATAACGAAAAAGAATATGTGAAGAAGATGAACATAGTTACGACCGTAACATAGGAAGCGAAATGGAATGGAGGCTCTAGCCCAGAGATACCTTTTTCATTTCCTCAACACTGATGAGAATGTCAAGCTCCACAAACTCTACTGACAGCAGTTCAAGGAATTCCCTGAATCCATCAGAAAAGTAACAATCTCCACTACTATAGCTCAAGAGACTGCAAACACTAGAGAAGAGATTTCTCCCCAATACCAAAAATATAAGGAAGTCTTTACTGATGAAGAAATCACCCCTCTTCCTCCCAGTAGAGCCTATGACCATGGGATAGATTTACTCCCCAGTTTCATCCCCAAAAGAGCCAAAAACGACTCCCTTAACCTCAAAGAAACCAAAGCCTGCAGAGACTTCATCAAGGAAAACCTGGCCAATGGGAAGATACAATCATCAAACTCCCTGCAAGCAGCCCTGTTCTTCTTTGTACAAAAGAAAGATGGCAAATTATGACTGTGTCAAGACTACCAATATCTTAACCAACACACCATCAAAAATGCCTACTCTCTTTCCTGAATCCCTGACCTAATCGACAAACTCAGAGGATCGTCCATCTTGACCAAGTTAGATGTCTGATGGGGATACAACAACATCCTTATCAAACCCAAGAACCGGTGGAAAGCAGCTTTCACCACCCTGCTTGGGCTCTTTAAACCCACCATAATGTTCTTTGGGATGAGCAACTCGCCCACCACCTTTCAAGCCTACATGGATAACACCTTCAAAGATTTCATCACCAAGGAATGGCTAATAATCTATATGGACAACATCCTTATACACTCAGCCAACCCCACCATCCATGAAGAACAAACCCACAAAGTACTCCAACAGTTTCAGGAACAATACATAGGCCTTTTCTGTCCCTGAGCAGAACCACAACATCTACAATCGAGAATTGCTCACAGTCATCCTAGCACTCCAGAAATGGCATCACTACCTCAAAGAGACCACTCATCCCATCCACATACTCACCGACCACAAAAATCTAATCTACTTTTGCAAGCCAAGGAAATTAATCTGGTGGTATACTCAGTGGCAAATGTTTCTCCAAGACTACAACCTCTCTTTCACCCATCTGCCTGGGACTGCCATGGCCCCTGCTGACGCCCTGTCCTGCATAGACCATCCCGTCATCTGCAAGAACAATCTTGCTCTGCAACTTCTCCCCAACAATGCCTTCGCCTGATCACTGGATGTTGCCATCGCCTCCAAAATCACTATCTCCACTGCTGCCAATCCCCTAGTCACCAACACCCTATTCACTCTTCACAAGGGGTCTTCCTTGCTCCCTCATGCAAAAAGCACTGACTGGGCATATGATGGCTCCCACCTTACCTTCCAAGAACATACCTATATCCCCAGAGACTACCACCAACCCCTTGTCTCCTCCATCCACCACTCACATCATGGGGGTCATGTGGGATCAGCCAGAACTCTCGCCCTCCTCTCCTGCAATTACTGGTGGCCTGGCATGGCCATCTTCATTCACTGATATATTGCCAGTTGCACAAACTGCTAACAAAACAAAGTCAACACCCACCTGACCTGCCCCCCACTGCAACCCATTCCCTCCACTGCCTCCCACCCCTTCCAACACCTGTCTATGGACCTCATCACCAGCCTCCCCCCCTGCAGGGACCCTGATTCTGTCCTGGTTGTGGTTGACCATGGCCTAATGAAGAGGGTGATACTCATCCCTTGCTTTAAATCCATCTCTGTGGAACAAGTGGCCAAACTATTTTTCTTCCACATCTTCCCTTGTTTCAGCCTGCATGACAAAATCATCTCCAATTGAAGACCCCAGTTTGGCTCAGCCTTTGCCAAGGAACTAGCCCAACTACTCCAGTATGATGTCATCTTATCCACCACCTACCACCCACAAACTAACAGAGAAACCGAACAAGTAAACCAAGAATTGAAAACCTACCTTTGACTATTCTGCCAAAACGCCCCCTCCATTTGGGTTGAAGCACTACCCCTAGCTGAATTCCACCACAACACCATGACACACTCCACCACCAACGATTCCCCCTTCCCCCTTCTGATGGGATACCACCTCTGATCATATTCAAAGATCAGACCCTCCTTTGTCCCTGCAGTACAGAACCACCTTAAGAGAATAGCCTCCCTCCAAGATGAAGCCACCGCCTCCCTCAAAAAAGCCAGAACAATCATGGCAAACCAATCCAAGGGGAGATTCTCCCCATTTAAGCAAAGACAACAAGTATGGCTGGAAGCCACCAATCTCCCCCTAAACCTCAATAAGAAAATCACCCCTAAATGACATAGTCCCTTTGAAATAAAGAAAGCCATATCTGCTCTAGCATACAAACTAATCCTCCCAAAACAATGGAAAATTCACCCCATCTTCCACACATCACTCCTGACCCCTTTTATCAAAACTGATGAACACAGACCAAACTTTCCTTGCCCTCCCTGGATCTAGCCCATGGTGAGGAAGAATATGAAATCGACCACATCTTACAGTATAAAGGCCACCTCTGATCAAGATGGTATCTCACTGCCTGAAAAGACTATCCTCTCTCTGAAGCAACCTGGAAACCAGAGAGAAACTTTAAGAATGCACAGGAACTCCTAAAGGAATATAAAAGAGCCCACCAACTCTGATTTCCCCATGAACCCACCACCCTACCTTACCCAAATTCCCAAAGCCTTGAACCTCTCCAAAGAAAACCTTGATTTCCTGCATCGAAACTTCCCACTGTCTGAACCCATCTCTTTCACCCAGCTTGACAAAGCCATCTGTCACCACTACCAATATTTGTACCTCTGCCAACTAAATTACTGCCCATTCCACTATACCTACTAGATGTCCCAGGAACACTCCATCCCCACCAATCCCCCCATTTGTGTCCATCATCTCTCCCCATTTCTCAGAAAGGTCACCTTTGCAGTCGTCCTTCAAGCCTTGGCCTTCAACTGTTTTCTCAGAACCCACTACACTGTCAATGAATCCCAGTTTCTCTCCAATCTGGTTGGGTTGTATAAACGAATATTCCTCCATTCACAGTTCTTCCAACAAAATGATTCAAGATATGGAACAGGACCTTACGACTCCATCCTTGTTGAATCCCTTCTCGCTATACAAAGTGATGTGCTGGAGCTTTTGTTTATCACTGGATTCTGTTGCATGGTCAATGATATTCCTCCTGAACAGTTCGCCTTCATCATCTGTCCCATTTTTACCACTCTTCCCATCAAAGAAAGACAAACCTACCTATCCAACTTTGTTGTTCTTCCAAACCCCCCAATCTACCCCAGTAACCTGTTTACCAGCACATGCCCCAGCAACTCCCTTAGATGACCTGGAGAACCCTGCTCTCCTTCTCTACTCCAAATTCCAGCCCCTGCTGTCCCTTAACCACCTACTCCATTCCCACCCCCTGTCCCTATGGATACAAACACACTGGCCTCCCCAGAAAACCACTTCTGCTCTCCCATCACCAGTTGCCAGCTCCTACATGATATTGTCAATTCTATGGCATAGATGCAGATTACCCCTCCCTCCACCATGGATCCCACTTCCCCTGTCAGAACTTCTGCCACCCATAGCATGGGTCATGGAAGATGAGGACATTATCCTAACCAAGTATGCTTCATTTGTGGGAGTAGTACCCATGTCCAAAGAGAATGTCCTCAGCATGTTCCTGATCAACACCCCTCCTCAAACTTCTCCAACTCTGACATCTGGGACTATGAGGTGAACAAAGGAGATCAGTTGGGCCCTGGCTGAGGGTAGACAGATGGGGACCATCTGCCATATGACCAGGGTAATGTTACAGATCACATCTTACTTGACTGCTAGTTCACCTTTCTTCTTTACCCTCATCTTCTGCTTATACTGTTCTCCATTCTTATCGGAAGTGGATTGACTCATTTCCTCCTCTCTGATTGAACTTTAGACTTTCTGATCAGATTGTAGTTCCTAAAGAAACCCCGATTGTAACCAGCCCTTCTGCAGCCATTGTTAGCTGTCTTTAGTCCTATTGTTCTCCTCACACATAAAGACCCCTTCAGTCATAGAAGTAGCCTTAAGCTAGTTCTACACATTCTGTGTATTTTCTGGTGCTTAAACCTATAAAGTCCTCATTCCACTTGCAAGTGAATGCTGGTCCTCTTGGAAGGCTTGTCTTCCAATAAGAGAACCCCCCAAACCCTTGGTGTTACTCATGCAAATCACACCAGGCAATCCACTGGCATAACACATAACATTACCCCTGTCATAGATTTGAAGTTCCATCTCAGATAATTCATTCACTGTGGTCCCCCTCATTTTCCTTGTAGTTGGTGAGGTCCCAGGAAGAGGAGGGAATGTTGTGGGGGCAGTCAGCCCATAAGTGGTCTCTTGTGTTGCAACAGGTGCAATGTTGGTTGGGGCAGAGAGCCTGGATGTGTCCAGAAGCAACAGTACAGCAAATGGTGCACCAGTACCAGGGGCAATCCTGGCAAATGTGGCCTTGCTGCTTGCAGCAGAAGCACTTGACATGTTTCAAGGTGCCCATGGGTAGGGTAGGTTGGACAGTACTTGGATGGGGAATGGAGGCATGGGGTAAGGAGCCCATATTAGGGATGGGATTAGTCTCCACTCCTGAATTTTACTGAGGAAGATTGGTTCTAGAGGATCTCTGTCTGGCCCTGGGAGAAATGTGGATGCTAAGAATTGGGTGTGGCTCTAGAGCATCTCCTAATGGAGTGGGAAGCAAGCATGGGGTCCTTGATGAAAATCCTCTTGAGAAAAGAAGATGGTAGGCATGGCAGCAGGAGAGCCTAGGGGAGCAAGGAGATTGGATGGAAGGTCCTGATATGGGGGAGGGGGAAGGGGTCTCTCAGGGAAACAGTTGGACATATCCTTGTTCTCTTAAAACAACTCCTCCATCATGGAATTGAGGGGAGTTTTCTCTGAACTCAGTAAGAGTTTCTGAGGAGGGGGAAGAATCAGATCCAGGAGGGTCTTAAGGGATGGGATATTCAGGGGTGTTGTTGTGGTATCTGTTTTGTTTGGCCTCAAAGAGGGTGAAGATGACAGGATTGAAAATGTAGGATAATTCTCAAGCAAAAAAGAGAGAAAGGCATAGGTTAAATCCTGTGTGGTGGAGGTGGTTGAGGGTGTTGTTTCTGATTTCCAGGATGGTCTGCTCAACTGCCATGATGGCTGCATGGTCTCCAGGGGTGGTCCAAAGGTGGTCTGGAATGTCAGAGGAACCTGTCTGGACCCTGAAGACCCAGGGGAGAAGGAATTGAAGAGTGGTATAGAGCTGGTACTGTTGGACAAGATGAAGAAGCATTTCATCACACACATAGAAGGGGAGGAATTCAAGCACCTGCATCATTTGAGATCTTTCAAGAATATCAACATAAAGGAGGCAGTGTGTGACAGGAGGGATGCGAGAGAGGCAAATTGTTACACCAGTGTCCTTCTGGGGACTTCCAGTGGTTCTGAAGGTTCTGAGAGTTTCTGGGTGCTTTTGGATAACAGGGTCTCCTATAGAGGAAGGAAGTCCTTTGTAGAAGAAACTAGCATTCACTTGCAAGTAGAATGAAGACTTTTTGATTGGAAGAATGCCAGAAGATATACAGAACTGCATAAAACTAGCTTAGGCTACTTCTACGCAGAACGAGGAGATTTTATAGGTAATTGGACAAAGGAAATCTAAAAGAGGAGGACAATACAAAGAAATGACTAGGAGGCTATGGAGTGGTCAGAACTATGATCTGATTGGACGTCTATGGCCAATCAGAGAGAAGAATGGAACAATTAGTCTGTTTTCAAAGGGTACCCAATCTGGAGAACAAAAGAATGGAAGGAGTCAAGTTATACAAGGCAGTTCCGGTCAGAGCCAGTTCTGACCAGGTCAAGGAGGCAAGAGAACAAAGACATCAGAACTGGAACCAGTTTTGATCAGCAGCCGAAGTTTCTGTAACACAAACAGAGAGAGATACCAGGGGAATGAAGGGAAAGGATATTGAAGATGGTAGTTTGTTTTTAAGAGAGGGTTTCAGACTCTGGCTCTCTTTGTATACTCTTTGAGTACTGCTTTTGCATTCCGTAAATGGAAAAGGGGTTCCCAAGTTTGTTCAGAAGTGGAGTATTCTTTCTGGTGCACTAGGTATTGTCTCCAGTTTGTTATGGACACACTGGTTTCCTGCCAGCTACCTAGGCTCCAAGGACACTCGAGCTCATTACTACCTGTAGCTAGACAGGTTGAGACTTATAGAGAGTCTTAAGGAGCACCTGGAAGGAAGAGCCAGAAAAGCGTAGATTTAGCTAAGGAGCTCTAGAGGTAGAGCTCAGAGTTTATATACATCTGTGAAGCAGTGCTAATCCTAAAGAGGAATCATCTATAGAGAAAGAACAATGGCAGAGGACAATAGAAGAGGCTATGACAAAGGCAGTACTGGTAGAATGGAGACATAGATGAGCTGAAATGTATTGTCGGATATACAGAGTAAAGGACAGGTCATGGAAGGGGTTATAGTGGTACTTAGGATAGCAAGGTGAGTGATCAAGGAGATCCATGGTGATCAGGATAGGACTGGACAATAGGGAGAACTCCATTGTTAAGGGAGTTTGGTGGTGACTTGTGAGGGGTTCATCCGAGGTTGTTGAAGAAAGGGGAACAGATGCAGAAAGGCTGTGATGATTGGTTGGGTGGAGTCATAGTAGACTCCGATGTTGACGGCTATGGTAGTGACTTGTATGCTAGTCATGGACACAGAAGGGGAAAGTCTCCTCGGGAGGGAGAAGATCTGACCATAGGAAGATCTGACTTGGGGAGATATCAGGGAAGTGCAGATCTCACAGGGGCTTTGACAAGGTTGGATAACCTAGGGGTTTCACCATAGTAATGGATTGGACATAGGAAGATCTTTAGCCTACTAGTGAGTGGTTTAAGCTGTAGCTGGGAGATGCTTTGACAGCAAGGGTTGGTTTCCATAGGAACACTAGTAGGTTCATAACACAGTTCAGGTGTTCCTGGTAATTGATGATCTTCTCTACCTCATATTCTTCTTCAGCTCCAATGAGATCAGGGAGTGGTTGAGGGAAATTGGGGCTGTGTTCTGGAGTTTCCTGATAGGGGGATAATAGGGAGGCATGGAAGATGTTGTGGATCTTTCATTGGAGTGGTAGTTTTAACCAATAAGCCACTTTGGATAGCACTGCTGTTATTTCAAACAGTCCTATCCTCTTTGAGGATAGCTTTTGGAAGAGTATTTGTAATTTTAGATTTCAGCTGTCTAGCTAGACCTTATCTCTGACTTTCCAAGGTTGGTGGAAATCTGAAAGTCATCACTCTTTCATTATTTGTTGGGTGAGGCAGTGTGCTGCTTTGGCTTCTTTCCATGCTTCTTCTAGATTTGAGAGGTGAGTTTCCAGGGCAGGGTTTATCATTTTTCCAATAGACAGGTATGTCTGTGGGGAATATCTGAGCATCAAAGAGAATGGAGACCATTTTGTTACAGAATGTTCTGCAGTATTGTGGGAGAATTCAGCAAAGATGAGGAGTTTGATCCATTTTTGTGGGATATCATCACGGAATATTCATAAATAGGTCTCCAGTTCCTGGTTATATCATTTGGTTTCCCCATCCATCTGTGGATAATAGGTTGTGGATAGGGACAGATGATATTTCAGAAGCCTGGTGAGTTCTCAGGTGAAAGCAAAGGCGAATTGGAGTCCTCTGCCAGATAATAATCAGTCATGAAGATCAAACCATTTGAAGACATTGTCAAAAAAGAGGTGGGCGATTCCTGCTGTGTTGATGTTTTTGGAACAAGGTACCAGAATCACCCCCTTTGTAAGCCCATGGTTGACCATGACCATGATGGAGTCCAACCTGTTGACAGATGGCAAATCAGTGATAAAATTGACTGAAAGATGCTGGAAAGGGCAGATGGATGCAAGATCCACAGGAATCAAGGGGGGGTTGGTGGGGTGGGTGAGGACCTTGTGGGCCTGGCATGTAGCACAGCCCATGACATATTGACAGATGAAGGAAGAGAGTCCTGGCCACCAATAGTTATATGCTAATAGAGCAACTGTGCAAAGGTGTCCCCCATGTCCTCCCTTGAAGGAGGCATGGGTGGTGTGGACCAATTCCTGCCAGGCATTGTCTGGCATGTATAGACAATTTTTGAAATATAGTTGTCCTTCAATGAATGACCAGTCTGCAAGGGTTGTTCATTCTAAGGAAGGTTCTTTTGTTTCCATTTTGTGAAGAGCCTGTAAAACCAACACGTCAGTTCCTATTGACTCTTGAATCTTAGTCAAGAGAGCTGTGTCAATAGTGCACATCTGGAAGGCGAAGGCATTGTCAGGGAGGAGTTGAATATTGTTATTGTCAGAGGTGATGTTCATGGGATCCTTCCAAGATAGCATGTCTGTGGGCTCCATTTGGGAACCTGGCAATGCAGTGTAGGCCAAGTTGAAGTCCTGCAAAAACAAAAGCCACCAAGCTTGTCTCCAAGAGAGTTTCTGAGGTTCCTTGAAGTATGTTAAATTCTTGTGGTTTGTTAGGACCATCACTGGATAAGGTGGCCCCAATAGATACTGGCACCAGTTAGTTAGTGCATATATTATTGTGAGTAATTCTTGGTCAAAAATGTTGTAATTTTGTTCTGCTGGTGAGAATGAATGGGAGATATAGCTGCATGGATGCAGGTCACTATTGCAATCCATTTGCATTAGGACACCACCAGATGCTGTTAGGAAGGTATCAGTCATTATTGTAAATGGTTTGGAGGGGTTGGGGAAGGTGAGGACAGGATAACTGGTGAAGGCTTGCTGTAATGCCCAAAAGGCAGTTTCTTGTGGAAGATCCCAGTGCCATGTTTGGCTCTTTGACATTAGGTCAACTAGTGGGCAAGTAATTCCTGAGAAGGAAGGAATGAATCTTTAGTAGAAATTGCAAAACCCAAGGAAGGATCAGACATCCTTTATGTCAATGGGGGTCTTCCATTCATTGATGGCCTTTAACTTGGCAGAGTCCATTGTGACATCTTTTTCACCAATAATCATTTCCAAGTATTCCATCTTGGGTGTGGCAAAGATACATTTTTCTAGTTTGAGGAACATTTCTTGTCCTCAGAAGCATTGGAGGATCTTCCAAGTTTGTTCCTCATATATCCTCACATCCACTGAGTAGATGAGAAGATCATCCATGTAGATGATTAACCATTCTTCTGCTATATAGTCTCCAAAGAGATTGTCCATAAAAACCTGGAAGGTTGCAAAGGAGTTGCACATTCTGAAGAACATTACTGCTGGTTCAAACAGGCTGAACAGAGTGAGAAATGCTGCCTTCCATCAATCCTCAGGTTTGATGAGCACATTGTTATATCCCCATCATATGTCAAATATGGTGAACAAAGTTGATTCTTTTAGTTTGTCCACTACTTCAGAGATAAGGGGAAGGAGATATGCATTTTTGATAGTGTGCTCATTGAGGTATTGACAGTCTTGACAAGGGCATAATTTCCTGTCCTTCTTTTATATGAAGAAGAAGGGGGAGGCCTGAGGCAATTTTGATGGAATGATTTTCCCAGTTTTCAAATATTCATCAACAAACTTCTTGCATGCTGCTGTTTCCAGAGAGTTTAATGGGTAAGCCTTCACCTGTCTGGGGACAAAGGAGTCTTTTAGTTCTATGGCATGGTTGTATGCACATGATGGTGGTAGCTTTGTGATGTCTTTTTTATCAAAGACATCCAAGTAGTCTTTAAACACTGCAGGTAGTTTAGTGGTGGTTTTCTCTTGTTGTTGGACTATTGCTGTTGATAGGATATTTTGTTGTAAGACAAACTCTGGTATATCTCCATGAGCCTGGAAGAAGTGAGCATGCTGGATGGGTATCCATTTCCTAAATCCTTTGTAGAGTTCTTGCTCAATCTGTTCTTCTTCATTGCTCCCTAGGTACCTCAATAGGTACCATTGTTTCAGGACCTCAGGGTTGGTGCCCACAGTGTCCCAATTTCTGGATGGTGTAATTGTTACCTGTCCCTCAGTCCAGTGAACATCTGGATTGATCACTTAGAACCAGGATATTCCAAGGATAACATCATCTTTGTTACGATTATGGAAGACCCCCTACCATTTTTCCTCAACCATACATCCCCTACGCTCAACCACACCCTTCTCCCGGCTATCCACTCCCTGTCGTCCTTATCCTCGACGACACCGCCTCCTTCCTGGATCTGCCCAGGATCTCCCCTGGATATTCCCCGGCATGTCCCCTGCACTGCCATCGGAACATCCCGTCGTCCTTATCCTTGATGACACCGCCTCCTTCCTGGATCTGCCCAGGATCTCCCCTGGATATTCCCCGGCATGCCCCCTGCACTGCCATCGGAACATCCCGTCGTCCTTATCCTCGACGACACCGCCCCCTTCCTGGATCTGCCCAGGATCTCCCCTGGATATTCCCCGGCATGTCCCCTGCACTGCCATCGGAACATCCCGTCGTCCTTATCCCCGACGACACCGCCCTCCCTCGGACCTTTCCGAGATCCACACCGCCTCACCTCCTTGAGGCAACACCGCCCCTCCCTCGTGTTGAGCCGACATCTCACTCTTCACCCCTGACTAGTCACGTGCCATCACGTCGCGACGCGACACAATGATTCCCACGACGCGTCTACGCGTCCTATACCTTCCCACGAGACACGTCCCCTTCCTTTCCTGACTTTGTGCTCAGCAGACAGGCACCGGCCTACCTAATCCGGTCATATCCTTACTATATTTAGCATTTCCTTAATTGGCTGAGCATGGACCATTACCTGCCCTAAAGCCCTTACTGTTACGCTATTGCATAACAATGGTACACGAAGTGTACTTCCTTACTAACCAGCGCTCTTATAGGCTAGTTCCCTTGAGTAAGGTATATCCTAGAGATAGGATAGACAAAAAGATTAGGACGAGAAGTCCTAATATCAGATTCGTTGGAGATAAGTAGAATCCTCTAGAGTAGCCTCTATGAGGGAATCGGCGTCGAGGAGATCTTCCTGTCCTAGGTCTTGGACCGGAGAAGAGTAGGAGGGTGACCCTACGCTTCGACGTTGTGACTAGAGACTCTTCAAAGAAGAGTGAAGAGGGAAGGGCGGGGAAGAGGCAAGCGAGAGGAGATCGCGAGGAACTAGATCTATAGGAACCAGATTATACCAGTAAGGGGTACACTCTGTGGTGTAGATCAAGGTTAAGAAGGAAGGAAGGTTGGGGCGGAGTCCCAACTTATATACCCCAGCCGTAAGGGCTTTAGGGCAGGTAATGGTCCGTGTGCAGCCAATTAAGGAAATACTAAGTATAGTAGGGATATAACCGGATTAGGTAGGCTGGTACCTGTCTGCTGAGCACAAAGCCGGAAAGGGAAGGAATAGGTCGTGGAGAGTGAGGTGTCGGCTCAACACGAGGGAGGGGCGGTGTTGCCTCGAGGAGGTGAGGCGGTGTGGATCCCGGAAAGA
>JBBPKW010000778.1:0-11608 GCA_038089475.1 Boletus aff. vermiculosoides | reverse complement strand
AAAGAGTGTTCAGCGACGTACCAGACGTTCTACAAGTGTACCGGGATGAACTAAAAGGTATCTGGCCACTTGCCACCCCTTTCATTGCGAGTCAGTCCACACTGTATGAGATCAGTCTAGCCGGTCCATAATGAGGTCGATACCAATGTTGTCGTGGTCAAGATTAAAATCAACTCACCCTCTATGATAGATAGAATAGATAACCAAACTCGGGCGTGTGCAAAAGACCACAGCTTTCTGCCAGAAGAGTCAGGGATCAAATTCAGAGAATTCAAAACAGTTCTTGGGCAAGGTTAGCATCTGGTATCAGAGGGGTCGTCCTTTTAAATCATTGTAATGAAACAAAGATGGAACGGCACTAAAGTAAGCCGGGCGAATCGTAGGACTTCGGCTCAGAAAATGGAGTCGTATTACATATTCCGAAAGCCTCGGTTTGTTGGGATAACTAGAGTTAATCACCACTGAGGATTTGGAGGTGAAATGCACCGGGGAGAGGTTTGCCAATGATCTCGGTGTACAATGGTTAACTTCCATTCGTTTCAACACAAGTATTTCCCTTGACAAACCTCTTTGATATGGTGATTTTCTCCAGATGAACTTCCTCGAACTAGCGGAGGAGTGCATGTTGACAATATTAAGAACGCTCGAATTGCTTACTGGTGGGTAGCCCTTGAAAACGACTGCCTCACTCTGCTGGGCGAGGGAGCGTCAAGAAGAATTTGCTTGTATGCATCCGTCGTAGCATAAGTAGGAGCCAAGCTCGAGAATCGCGAGACTCGAAATGTATGCAATCAGAAACTGAAGAAATGTGCTCGTCAGGCACACGGCAAGCTCCGCTCAGCGCTGACCTAACTAGCGCACGTGACAGCACATGACCGGTATAAGGAGTACTCAGTTATAGTAACTGACTCAGTACACTTCGAACCATTCGATGGAATTTGGAAAACGGATCCCAAAGTCTGAGATGGACGATGACGACCTAGAAAGGTAGAGTGAGCGTTGTGATCGATGTCAAGAATTTTTCCAGTGGCTGAAATTTGTTTTAGGGCAATTGCTTTGAGCTTGGTGGAAGCGCATAGTACCGGTGGCACCGAACACGACACTTCCGGAAATGTTTCAGACGATGAAGAACAACAGTTTCGGAAAGATCTTCAGCGTGCTATCGAGGCCTCCAATGTTGAGTCACAGGAGCACCGTGCCGTCGTTCCGACCCCGCAGACCCAAACTACTCATGGTGGCACGCCAAGCTCATCGGGGTCCACAACATTTTTATCTGAGCGTGCACAGCTGGAGAAAGAGAGGTTAGCGAGACTCAAACGCTACCGTGGCGAAAGTGACTATCATGAAAATGCCGGGGGTTGGTCACAACAGCCACCTGTTAAGCGGTCGCATATCTCGTCTGTTGAACCAACTGATCGCAGAGTAAACCAACTTCAGTCTTCATCCTCCATTTCAAGCCACTCATCAAGCTCGAGCATGTATGGAAGGTTGGATTCCAAGGCCACTAGGGTGCAGGTAGTTCCTGTCATCGACCAACTCTTCTGGGATGGCGAACTCCGACCGACCGCAAATAAACACTCACAGCCAAGGGAAGATGGCAAGGCGACTTTCAGACTATCTGAGGTATTAGGTCCCGTGCGTACTCGGCGTCGTACCTTATCTCCAGCGTGATAATCACCATTTTGCCATTAAGAAAGCTGATATTTCGTTTGCCATAATTTCCTCCTACTCGACTTCTGTTTCATGGATCTACGAGTTTTTTGATCCACGTACGCCCGTCATTCTCGTTAGTCAGCCTGATCCATCTGGACGGAGCGGTATCAAGAACGTTCTTCCCAATTGGATAATGACTGTCCCATTTCTAAGATATGGACGGGGTTGTCAACATATGAAAGTGTGTGCTGCGGCTGCTCCATCTCCACGTGCTCAGTAAATTCACATTGTTTCCTGCAGTTTATGCTGGTAGGCTATCCACTTACATATGATGGGGCGTTCTTGATTGCTTTTTCCGTAAGATCTTTTACAAAACTGGGCGTCTCCGGGTAGCCATATCCACTGCAAATCTAATAGACTATGATTGGCGTGATATCGAGAATGTCAGTTACTTTACTTTACTGGGACTCATGCTCCGTGTTAACGAGACTCTACAGGCCGTCTGGTTGCAAGACATTCCCCCACGTTTGAAGTCTATACCCCACGAACGGAAAGTAGTGGATGACTTTCCATCCATCATGCAGAAGATATTGCATGCAGTCAACGTGCATCCTGCACTGAAAAACATTATAGCTAATGGTGTATGTGCAACCCCTATACCTCACCCTGTTCTAATCACCTCCACAGCATCCCACACTTCCTCTTCATACCATTGAGGATCTTCGTTCCAAATGGGATTTCTCCAAGGTTCGCGTCAAACTCATCCCTTCCGTCGCCGGAAAACACGAAGGATGGTCGGCGGTCACCCAGACGGGCCATCCCCGTCTCATGAAAGCTGTGCGAGATCTTGGCCTGCGCACTGGGAAGGGGAAGGCTGCGAGGGAGTTGGTCCTTGAGTGTCAGGTAGAGTCTTCGATTAGGATACCGTATTCACTCCGAGTGATGGCTGATTGGATGGAGAACAGGGCTCAAGTATTGGAACCTATTCCACCCAATGGCTGAACGAGTTTCATTGGTCCGCGCGTGGCGAGTCCGCGGAGGAGTGGCTCGACGAACCCAAGACTCGCCGATCCAAGCTCCCGTGGCCGCCTGTAAAGATTATCTTTCCGAGCCTGAGAACGGTTAGAGCCACCGTTTTGGGTGAACCAGTGAGTGTGATGTTCGTTCCTACAGTTCCTGTGTTTAAATTTCACTATCGAACAGGGGGGAGGTACCATGTTCTGCCGAACTAACCAATGGGAGGCAACGAAGTTTCCTAAGGAGCTGTTTCATGACTCGAATAGCGCAGGTGGACGCGTCTTGATGCACACCAAGGTTTGATCTAATTGCAGTATGTTGCCAACATCGTTGTAACATCCCTTAGATGATCATCGGAACCCTCCGTCGAACCTCTCCGTTTGCAAGCTCGTCAAAGTCTGATTTCAAAGATAAATCTACACGTCCAACCAGTTCAGACAAAGGCAAATCCAAGGTCATCGTGATCTCCGACAGTGAGACGGAGTCGGAAAGTGACGTACCAGAAAATGCTCCAGAAGCGCAGAAGGAACCTATAGGGTGGGCATATGTTGGTTCGCACAACTTCACGCCTTCTGCATGGGGAACACTATCCGGTTCCGCGTTCAATCCTACCTTGAACGTAGGTTTTGTGTTGGACTACGACACCGTCGCTTCAGCTGACACTAGTCCTGTTTTCACTACTGATGGAATAGGTTGTCAATTACGAGCTCGGGATAATCTTGCCGCTCTATGAAGAAGAAGATGTGAAGCAGGTGTCATGCTTCAAGCGACCTCCGAGGAAATACGTGCTCGGTGAGGACAGACCATGGGTGAGTTCATCCTTTAATTCCGTCGCCTCCACTTAACATTCCCATCAGATACAAGACGAGTCGCCAATATTCAAAAGTTAAAAGCTGTTACGCCAGTTTACGAGCGAGCATAGAACTCTACGTTGCACTCTGGCGTAGACCCACGAGTAGCATCATTTCTTTGAGTCTACTCGACAATGGCTGTTTGATAAGCGGAAAAAAAGTAGCTGTGATGGGTGAGTTAAGAGAACCATTGTAGCCGGCATAAGAATGCACAGAAAATCTCTGGCGCTTATTACACCGTATCAACCGATGACGGCCTATTACAATGGAGGCCTTTGCGGATACTTTTCAGTTTCGTGTCCCCCAGCCCGGGCGTCGGCTGTTTCACAACTCTGCGGAAAGCAGGACGAGATAGATATCTCGGGAGGGTTGGTACATTGGACATGGAAACAGCAGAGGTCGAGTCCGACATTTGCACATCTCCAGAGGAATGGGGAAGTTTGATGTTGATCTGGGCAGGTACTTACCACCCGTGCTGATCCCTAAATTGCCATAGGTGCGCACCGTATCTCGGCCGTGGCAGTCCCAATGCCCCGGCGGGGCTTCAGCCACTTCGTGGTCCACTGAGCGTGTATGATATATGACGCCTGTCGTTGTCGTCACCGTTCGTCCAGTGGGTGAGTTCCGTTACTGTTTGCATGGGAGCGCGTGGGGGACTCAGGTAGATCACGGGTGGGTGCCAGGCAGATGAGCGATCAGTGTGTGAAATACGACACATTCTATGACGCTGCCGCTCCAACTGACGCTAGCCCTGTTTCCACTACATACTGATGGGCCTAACAGGTTGTCAATTATGAGCTTGGGATAGTGACTGTTTGATAAGCGGAAAAAAAAGAGGGCGTGATGACAAGGATAAGAAAGCAATCGTAGCGGGCTTAAGGATGCCAAAAAATTTCTGGCCCGTCTGATAATGATTGTGTCAGCTGATGCGGCCTGACGAACTAGTAGATATAAGACCCCTGAAGTTTACAGTAACACACGCCAGCACCTTCGGCCTCCATCGCTTGTACCTGGAATGGTCGTAATGGTCGCTGGAACTTGATGCCCCTGGTAACCTGGTTAGTGTCTTGGGAATGCCTGTATGCGAAATTAAGTCAGGAACCTGTCAGGACCCGGTACACACACGGATCTCCCGATTCACAAATCCCAAAAATGCTCCTCAAATGCACTATTCCATGTATGGTAGGACAGTCCGTTACATGGTTTATCTACAGCTTGGTAGCGATGTCATAAGGCGTGTCAATTGAGGTCACTCAACCCTTCCCCGCTAAGAATCCTACAATTCCACTTTCTTCAAAACGAAGTACATCACGGTGACTCATAATCACGTACCTTTCGTCCTTCCGGAAAATTATCAGTGCGCGCAACCTGAGGCCTGTGCTTGTGCTTCCTAATTCCGTCCCCATCGGTCTTTGTGTAGGTCTGTGCATAAAAATTGGCAAAGAGTCCCAAGAAACCTGCGATGAGAAATCCGCCAAAAGTGGCTATTTGTGCGTCACCAGCACAGTCGCCTATATGAGGCAAGTACGGCATGTACGTGAATGCGAGATGTTGGTACACTGCATGAAATAAAGGTGAGCGGGGTTTGTCCGGACTTGTACGAAGATGCGAGCGGCATCATATCAGTGACGACGCCGTATCTCTGACTCACTCCCGAAAATGAATAGGATGATGTCGATGATGAACTGGACAATCTGCATCGTCGTGAGATGCTTCTTCCACTGTGGCCGACGAAGTCAAACACGATATCCGAGAAACGAGAAGACTGACGTACCCAAACCTTGGCCCCACCCGCAGCCGCGAAATAGTAATAATCTGCAAACACGAACGTGAAGAACCGTTCGCCGCAATGGAGAATATATTGGACTTACACATCACGACATGTACTCCCAGGTTAAGGCAAATGGCTACCCATGCCTGCATCAAAAAAGTCAATAGAGAAGCGAGCTACCCAATCGACAAAACTCTCACCCCACTAACTTTGGCTTCGTGCCCAACGAACGCCAAGAGCGCCGTCGAAGAATGATGGAAAACGTGTAAAAATGCTAGAATATAGGAGTCAGCGTTGTGTCACCAACATAGTCGCAATGAAAGAACTTGCAGAGCGGCCGTTTCTTGAGCACTAAAAACACCGTGTCCAAGAACTCGATGTATTTGAAGTAATAATTGATGATATAGTAAAACTCAAGTTTCTGAAACCATCTACGTCAGACAAGCTCATCTCGGATTCAAACTGAATTTTCACTCTTGTCCATGAATCTTTCGCACAAATTGCATCGTACGCACCAACAGTGTACCACAGTTTCATGACCTCGTCCATCATCAACGTAAGTAACACTAGACTTGCAAGCGAGAGAAATGCGTTGTGTATGCGAAAAGGGGTCCGAAGCTTGAATGCAGGTCGGTCCTTCATGAGTTCCTGCAAGCCGAAGACGACCACCAAGTAGGTCAGAATAGTTGTTGAGACCACGGGCCATGTGGACATCGGTGTCTTTCCTGGAATCCATGAGGTGAGAAAGAGAGGGAGGGAAGGAAAGTCTGGCGTCAGGACTCCATCAGCCATGGTTGCGGCGGGCTTAATACTGGGCGAGGGCTGGTCGGGTTCGGGCCTCGTTGACTTGATTCATTGCAGTCGATGTTTATATTGAATGGCTGTAGTTGCATCAGCGACGCCGCTGATCGGGATAACCGTCTTTCGGAACCAACGCGAATAACAATATTCTAGTAGGCATAGCCGAGCATGCACACTGCGATTATTAGCTAATATATTAGGTGAGTCTAACTATGTAATCTAAGATAAATGAAATCCAAATGGAGGTAAACCACCTCGAAAGAGGTGTCAAGCATCCCGTAGCCTCACTACCAATCTACAAAGACAATGTGTAAAATTATCGCTTGATGACTCTACCAGAGACTCTGAGTGTAATGATTGGAGGACGGCGAGCAAAAAAAAAGGGAAACTATGGCAGAAAACGGAAGCCGCCTTGCGCAGATCTGCAAGGCCAGTGTGTAACGTTATCGCTTAACGACTCTATGCTGAGAATTTCGAAGCCCTGGTGAGCATCTAAGCGATCCAAAAAAGTGCATTTGGGTGCCAAGAGAAGGTCGTCTACACCCTCGGCTAGCCCAGTTTGGTCCTTGTTCAGATCAGTGTGGTGTCTACTCAAGTCCGAATAAGAGGTATAAAAATACGTCAGATGGCCGGCTGCTACGTCAAACCTTATCTCGAGGGGGCACGTTCATCGGTCAGACAGCATTGTCACATAATGTTTTTGACGAGTCTTTGAGAACGATTCGAGAGCCCTGATTGGTTGGCAGCCACACCGATAAGGGAATGACCTGATGTATACCCAAATAAAAACAGGAAGACGAAGTGTTTTCCGCTGCTCGGCAAGCAGATGTTGCACTCAACTCGAATTGTTACGATTCCTATATGTTAACTATTTTGCTTAAAATTGGTTATTTGGGAACTCGCGAGGAAGGTATGTAATGTTATTGTATGTTTACCTCAGGTGGCAAGCCTGTCATCAAGTCAAATGGGGAAATGAAACCACGCTAACCAAAAACAAAGCTGAATCCACAGCCTGCTGCAGGTTGACTTGATTCTCGAACCTGAAGCGCTCCGAGGTCCTGAAGAGGTTGCAATGACATATATCCTATGGTATCTCCGGCAATCACACTCATTGAATGACACTTAATGAGAGAGCCCAGCTTCAGACTGAGTGGTGATTACGCGGTCTCTCCTGCGCGACCTCTCCGTCAATTTCGGGACTCAGTTCCCTACAAACATACGCACCATACCCAGGACGATGACCATGTTGACGTGCTCCTTGTGCTCCTTGATTCACCAGTACTTATCCGAAAGCTGGGTGCTGGATATATGTTGCCACTGCATACAACTCGCAAGTTTCATACTCAAGCTTCCCTTCCTGCGCATCGCAGGTGCCATAGTGGGGCTCATTCTGTTCATCAATGCTCGATCTTTGCCCCTGGTCTGGCACAGTAAGGCTATTCTAGTGTTTGCCGGAACATAGTAACTGAGATATTTGGTTATTTGCAGTCCATGTCCTCCTACCATTCGGAATCGTGCAATGCAAATATCGTATCCTGTCTTTCTGCCATATACTTTCGTTGCGACCCTCAGCTACTCGACATAGAACCGTAGTCGGTCAACTCGAGTCGTGTTGCCCCGTTGGCACCAATCCATTTGAGTTTACTGTCACAAGTAGATCATGGGCAAGTGAGTCCTAGTCAAGCGCCGAAGCCTGAGGACGTCGCGCACTCCATTTTGTCAATGTCACTTAAAGTTACAAAGGTCCCGATGAAACCGATTGGTTCGGACACGTTAACAATTCTACTTATGCCAAGGCATGATCACAAGCATTACTTGAATCCAACATGGTCTGACGGAGCTTTCTTCCAGGCTCGTGATGCTGCACTTGCAAAATTCGGCCTTGCGGCGTGGCCGACGTTTGTAAATGCTGGTGGATGGGTTGTCTTGGGTTGTGAGCCGTTTGCTGTTTTACGATGTCTTGCGTAGACTAAAGCGAGGGATGTATAGCGACGCACTACCGTTTTCTTCGTGAGATTCCACGCTTTGCGGCGTACGAGGTGAATTTGTCGATTGGTGCGTGGGATCACAAGTGGGTAAGTAATTGGTATCCAGTTTTTCGAACCTCAGGGCCCTCAATCTCTGTCGAAGTTGTATCTTGTGTGCCGATTCACGTCACCTTCGTCCAAATTGCACGAGAAGCCCTCGTCTACCAAATCGGGAGGCCTTGCTATCCTCGACCAACCCTCGACTCAGACTGTGACCAGCGAGTTAACATTGAGCCATTCGAGTGACGATGATGCCACCAGCACCCTCCCTAATTCCCTCCTCAATGAGGGGTCTAATCGGACGACTTTACACTGCTTTACAGTATCTCGGCTCTGTTTCAAAATGGGACGCATTACCGTTCCGCCTGCAATCGTGATGGCTTGCGAAGGGTTCTCCAAGCCCCCGAAGTTTGGTTCGTATTCGCACCAGTTACCTCCCCCACACTGGGTCCATCCCCACGCATTGCGAAACGCTTCAAACAGTCTGGATGTGTATCGGCGTTTTCTGGCAGGCGGTTGGAGGGATGTTCCAGAAGGGGATAGATGGTGGGCTGAGGCCCTGAGCGGTCCTATTGAAGAGCGGCGTCAGGCCAACTTGGCGAAGTTAGAGGCTATCGATCACGGGGTAGTCAGCTGCATGAACATTCGGTAATAGATTGTACTGCAGACTTGTTGGGAGTCAGTGAATTGACTGGACCGTCTCGTCACGCACCGCAGCAGAGTGATCAAACGCTCTGTCGGAAGCTCACAATACAGCCGTCCACATTGTTTTTTTCGCTTGCAGGTGGCTCGTCGGCAATGGTATAGACAACATTATGATATATATTTGGGTGATACCCTACACTAAGAAAACAGGTGATCATCCAAAGTTTCCTAGCGGCCGGGAGCCTTATTCCCCGAGCTGCAGTGTTCTGATCATTGGCACTGAATACTTTGGGTGGTGTTATCGGAGCTAGCTTATCACGATATGAATGCCCGCGTTACCAGGTTCTGGTTCAGAAACCTGGTTCCAGGACCTTGGAGTTACTTCAGCATTTGTGTCAAGCCTCTATGGGAAAGTGGAGTGCTTACGCAGAGGATTGGACACTGAGCAAATTCGAGACATGGTACGTATATCAAGGAAGTCCCTAGTAAAAGTGGCCTACTGAGGGAACCTAGGGAACAACGTTGGAGGTCCCAGATTCGTTCATATGCACAACCCTAAGCCATTCGCTTGGAGGAACTAGTTTCTCTTCCGAGATATGAGGGACTCTTCCGCAGAGGATACCCACGCACGTTATGACAAGTAACTGTAGCCAATCAACAGGATGAGCAAATGAGACGACAAGGATTCCACTCAAATCATGCACTGACATTGTGAGTGGCACTAGCAGCTGTCACTTTCTCGTGTCGAAGGACGTACGAAACGTAGTTGTGCATCGCTTTGCTGTCGGATGTGACTCGCCAAGGAGAAAATTGGGTGGTTGAACCATGATTGGCATGATGCACGAGGCCATCCGGGGGCCATTGCAGCCGAATTTACGATTTTACTCTCGCTTCCACAAGGTCATGCCACCTTGCATGTTCGTCCGATGCCCATCAGCTTTACGTGGCATTGACATAAGCTTGCTGCAGCGCGGAACATAAAGTTAAGACGCATGCAAACCGCTTCAATGATGGAGCTCAGAATTATCCACGCACTGACGTGACCGGCTCGTCCAACACGGTCATATTGACGAACCATTCTTTCGGAAGCGGCATCATATGTCAGAACGTTCCGAAGTACCTTGTGGTCGATTACTTCGCAGTTGTGGTGAAATTCTGAGGAGCGCAACTATTACAATTTATTATGGTTACATTACGGATGGTGTGTAACCAACCTCTTTGTGATTAATTAGAGATTATTTTCTGACTCACGTTTTGTCAATCTCGAGCTCCAGAACTCGGTTGAAAGTTTCACTGATCGGCGGCCATCCCTTCGACCTCTGCGGTAACGTTGACTTGATTGTTTGCCTGGCCACATCTTCAGCGCATCACAATGATTCATTCTTCCCAGAGAGGTTGCTTTTTGAGACGAACGCCAGTAGTAGCTTTTCGCCACTCAAACTCCGGAACATCATAGGAAAAGTCGGCTTCCGATTCCTCTTTAGCTTTATCCGTCGAAGTGAGTTTGCTACCCGATTCGAGGGTTCTTCAGAAATGACACAAACAATCGAATCACGTTCTAGCTGTACCGTAAGTTCGAAGTTCTGATCTGGGCCAGTCTCTACTTTCGTCATTGGTTCTTTGAGGTCTCTGAATATAGCTTAGTGTCACCTTATCGCGCCATCTCGGCAGGGTGCCGGTGCGGCCGTGATCCTTCTTTCATGTATATTGGTGAGCGAGTATTATGTCCAGTGCCCGTCAGAAGTTGTTGCTCTCTAAAATAATATAAGTTTATCTTATGTAGACTGGAACAAGCACACCCGACTCTGTTCTCGTTCGTAATGGCTCCGATGGTGGCCCAGTCGCATGAACCCCCTTTCATAGAAAACCCCGACGATATACCTGCTGAAGCCGTTCCCGAGAATTTTGTGTCATATACTCTCAAGCATCAAGAAGCACTTCCACCAGTTACTTGGAAAAACTGGTACAGAGAACTACATTGGTTGCACGTCTTTATCTTGGTCGTTCCACCAACACTTGGCCTTATTCGTGCTTGGTATACACCCCTGCGGCTGAAGACCGCTATCTGGTTCGTGGTTTATGCTTTCATCACTGCTTTTGGTACGTTGCTTTCATCGGTATGGAGAGCTAGTGCCAACAGATAATATTTCAAGGTGTAACTGCTGGGTACCACCGTCTATGGACTCATCGCGCCTACAAGGCAACTAGGACATTGGAATACATTCTTGCTATTTTTGGCGCCGCGGCGGTCCAGGGTTCCATCGCGTGGTGGGCTCGGGGCCACCGCGCCCACCATCGATACACTGATACAGACCTCGATCCCTACGACGCCCGCAAAGGCCTACTTTACTCTCACATCGGGTGGATGATCTTCAAGCCCAGGCGAAAACCAGGTCCCGCGGATGTCAGCGACTTGCGATCAAATCCGGTTGTCAGATGGCAGCACAGATACTATCTCCTCCTCGCCTTCATCATGTCGATCGTCGTGCCCACCGCTGTGGCAGGGTATGGATGGGGAGATTGGGAAGGTGGATTTGTGTGGACGGGTTTGCTTCGTCTCGTGTTTACACAGCACGTCAGTATTCTCCTCAGACGCTTCCCGAAAATAAATCCAACTGTTGTTTAGGCCATTTTTTGTGTCAATTCGCTGTGCCATTGGCTCGGAGACAAACCCTACGATGACAGGCTCACACCCATAGATTCCGCGCTTGTAGCGGTCATCACAATGGGCGAAGGCTACCACAACTTCCACCATCAATTTCCGATGGATTATCGCAATGGCTACAAGTGGTATCAGTACGATCCAACTAAATGGTTTCTGTGGTCGTGCGAAAAGCTCGGTC
>JBBPKW010000776.1:0-11621 GCA_038089475.1 Boletus aff. vermiculosoides | reverse complement strand
CGAAGAAGAAGAAGACGACGAAGACGACAACATGCCCAGAGTAAAGGCAGCGCTACCTGAAGAATTCTCTGGTGAAGCCAGAGATGCAAACAGATGGCTCATGGCTATGGAGGGATACTTTTCTCTCAACGATACCCTTGGAGACCTTGCCAAGACCTATATCCTTCTCAACCGAATGGAGAAAGGACGAGGAAAGGCCTTCGCTGAAGCTTGGTTAACCAAGATCAAAGACCGAACAATTCTCCATGGGCAGACTCACTTTGCTGCCGTACGGGAAGCTTTCAAGAACACCTTCACCCCCTATGACACGGCTGCCCAAGCACGAGTGGAACTCGCTTCACTCATGCAGGACACAAAGGACCCAAAAGGATTTGAGAGATTTATTTCCTCCTTCTCTCTCCTATCGGTCCGATCCAAGATTACCGACCTCAACGCCCTCCTTGAGTGGTTCCTCAGAGGACTCAGCTCTGAAATCGCCACCCAACTCACCCTATCCAGAACTCTCCAAACTGCTACCTCGATGGAAGATATATACAAGAAAGCATCTGAAATCGAGGGGAACATTAAACAGATCAAGAACCTCCGGAAAGGACCCCAACCATCTTTTGGAGGCCACAACCGTAATCGCAACCCCAATGCTATGGACATCGACAAGATCTCTCTCTCCCCAGAAGAGCGATACAGATGCATTAGGGAACACCTCTGCTTCATCTGCAAGAAAGAAAGATGTTCTACAAAGAACCACCCTGGTTATAGAACCAAGAAATCTTCGGCCACGGTCAGAACCCTCAAGACAAACGACTCACCACCCCCTGTTAGGAGATCATCCCAGAGCACTGACAAACTGGATGAGTTCATCAAAGAGCTTTCGCGGGGGCAGAGCCGAGACCAAATCCTAAGGACACTGAAGTCCTCTTTCAACTCCTCACTAGACGAGGAAGGAGTCCCGCTGGAGGGACTGGAATCCACAACATGGGACGATGAACGCATCCATGTTCTCGAGACCCAAGAGAACCCCGCCGAGCTAGGTCCACCTTTTGGAGGAGATAGGAAACCTCAGGGTGCGACCACCAGGAACCCCAACAAGTGCGCATTTTTAGGCGGAAGGACTGAATCGACATCAGTACCTTCTGTAACGATAGCCCCTGTATTTATTTCTGGATCAAAATTGAATTCTATTCGAATCCTGATTTCGATCTGGAAGCAGGATGGCAAAATCGTCGAAGCGCACGCACTACTAGATTCCGGAGCCACTGGATGCTTCGTGAATATTGGGGCAGTCAAGAGACTAGGCCTGCCAATTGTCAGGCTATGCGTGCCTATCAAGGCATGGAATGCCGATGGAACAGAAAACCAATCGGGCACGATCAAGTTCAAGAGCACGGTTGTCTTGGACTATGGAGGAATAAAGGAACAGCGGGACCTTTATATCCTAAACTGTGGAAAGGATGACATCATCCTCGGAATCCCTTGATTCTGATCGATCAATCCAGATGTTCACTGGATGGAGGGAAGGGTAACGATCACCCCTTCCAAGTATCGAGACACTGCCGGCGCCAACCCGGAGGTCTTGAAACAGAGGTATCTACTGAGATACCTGGAGCACACCGAAGATGAGCATATAGAACGAGAACTCTACGAGGGGTTCCGTTCTTGGACGCCCATCCAACAGGCTCGTTTCTTCTACGTGCACGGAGATATACCTGAATTCGTGCTAAAACGGACAACATTGTCCACAACGATAGCACAGAAACAGGAAAAAGGCGTAACGGAAATCCCTCTACCGTTTAGGGATTACAAAGACGTCTTCGACAAGCATGACACCACGAAACTCCCCCCATCCCGACCCTACGACCACGCCATCGAGTTAAAAGACTCTTTCGTCCCAAAACGAGCAAAGGCTTACCCCCTCAACCCCAAAGAAACGGAAGCTTGCAAGGAATTTGTCGAAGAACACCTAAAAACCGGCAAAATTCAACCGTCCAAATCCCCCCAGGCGTCGCCCTTCTTCTTCGTACAAAAGAAGGATGGCAAACTTCGCCCATGCCAAGACTACCGATACCTCAATGAGCACACAATCAAAAACGCCTACCCCCTCCCCCTCGTCTCCGACCTTGTGGATAAATTAAAAGGCTCTACAATTTTCACGAAATTCGACGTACGATGGGGATACAACAATGTGCTCATCAAACCGGAGGATCGGTGGAAAGCGGCTTTCCTCACCCCCTTTGGACTGTTCGAACCAGCTGTGATGTTCTTCGGAATGTGCAATTCCCCTGCCACGTTCCAAGCCTTCATGGACGACTTATTTGGCGATTACATTGCCGAAGGATGGCTCATCATCTACATGGATGACCTCCTCATCCATTCCACCAATGAAAAGATACACGAGGAACGGACCCGCAAAGTCCTCCAATGTTTCTGGGAACACGAAATGTACCTCAAACTCGAAAAATGTATCTTCGCAGCCCCTGAGGTGGAATACTTGGGGATGGTTGTCAGTGGAGAAGGAGTGCAGATGGACCCGGCCAAATTACGCGCCATCAACGAATGGAAGACCCCTGTGGACGTGCAGGACGTATGATCCTTTTTAGGATTCTGCAACTTCTACCGCCGATTCATTCCGGCCTTCTCCCACATCGCCCGGCTGCTAACCCACTTGACCTCTAAGTCGCAGCCCTGGGCCTGGGACCTCCCACAAGAAACGGCATTCCGCGCCCTACAACGTGCCTTCACCAGCAAGCTGGTCCTTGCGTACCCAAACCTCAAACTCCCCTTCACCATTATGACCGATGCATGTTACGTGGAGTGTAACAATGGTACACGAAGTGTACGACCTTACTAACCAGCACACTTATAGGCTAGTTCCCTTGAGTAAGGTATGTCCTATGGATAGGATGGCAAAGAGGACTAGGATGAGGAGTCCTAGTGCGAGAGTCATCGGAGAAGGAGGGAGTCTCCTTGAGTGGTCTCTGTGGTGGGGTCGCCGTCGACAAGGTCTTCTTGTCCCAGGCCTGGGACTGGAGAAGAGTAGGAGGGTTACCCTACGCTTCAACATTGCGGTTAGAGACTCTTCAATGAAGAGTGAAGGAGGAGAGGGCGAGGAGAGAGACAAGCGAGAGGAGATCGCAAGGAACCAGATCTATAGGCACCAGGTTATACCAGTAAGGGGTACACTCTATGGTGTAGATCAAAGTTAAGAAGAAAGAAGCGTTGGAGCGGAGCTCCAACTTATATACCCCAGCCATAAGGGCTTTAGGGCAGGTAATGGTCTGTGCGCAGCCAATTAAGGAAATGCTAAGTATGGTAAGGATATAACCGGATTAGGTAGGCCGGTACCTGTCTGCTGAGCACAAAGCCAAGAAAGGAAAGGGTCACGTCTCGTGGGAAGGTATAGGACATGTAGACGCGTCGTGGGAATCATCGTGTCGCATTGCGACGTGATGGCATGTGACGGGAAAGGGTGGAGAGCGAGGTGTCGGCTCAACACGAGGAAGGGGCGGTGTTGCCTCAAGGAGGTGAGGCGGTGTGGATCTCGGGGAAGTCCAAGAGAGGGCGGTGTCGTTGGGGATGAGGACGACGGGATGTTCCAAGGGCAGTGCAAGGGACATGCCGGGGAATATCCAGGGGAGATCCTGGGCAGATCCAGGAAGGGGGCGGTGTCGTCAGGGATGAGGACGACGGGATGTTCCAAGGGCAGTGCAAGGGACATGCCGGGGAATATCCAGGGGAGATCCTGGGCAGATCCAGGAAGGGGGCGGTGTCGTCAGGTGAGGATGACGGGATAGGTGAGTGAAGGGCGTGGTCGAGCATTGGGGATGTGCCGGGTTGGTAGGGTTTAGGAAAAATGGTAGGGGGTGTTCCATAACCATAACAATACCTCCGTTTTACGCTTGAAGTACCATCCAAGCTTCATCTATTATCCGGATGGGGTGGGGGGAGGAGTCTCGAGGCCTGGTAGGCCATCGAGGACTTCAACGGGTCCGATGAAAGGGAAGTCGTCGTTGGGGTCATCGGGTTCGGGAGGAGGGAAGAGGTCCAGCCCCAAAGGGTGGGGGTTGAACGGAGGAATGACCATCTCAATGGGATTGGGATGGGCGACGGGGAATCCAGGCCAGTCCAGGTAGTTAGGATCGGGTCCCAGATAGACAAGGGGGAGTACGGGGGAAGGGGGTTGCCACGTTGGTTGAGTGGGCCAACCATGTTCGTCCCGAGGAGGGGAGGATGGGGTGGGGGGAGTTGGGAGACGAGGGTCTTCCCAGGTGATGCGGATGGAGGAGGGGGTAAACTCTATCTCAAGTCGGATGTACGTGAGGTAGAGGAAGGTGAGGAGGATGAGGAGTATGGCGATGAGGAAGAATGCGAGTACGATGTCCATGGTGGTGGACGATAAAAGAGGACGGTCTGGGTCGACTTCCTTAAGTACTGGATGGTGGGGTTCTTCAGCGATTGCCTTTCTCCGAAAGGAGTGTGGTGGAATGGTTGTTCCGAAGGAGATCTCCAAGGATCTCAGAGTGTGGGTGGTTATTGGTGCTGCTTGGGCTCGGCGGAGATATCCCAAGATAGGGGGTTTGTTAGGTTTGAAGGTTACCATCATCCAGGTAACCGCGGCATGCCGTTTATGCACTAGTTCAGCCAAACTGAGGAAGAGGATCCGTCTGGGTTAGGGAAGGTCCTATGAAGTGGGAAGGACACGTCCGGGTTAGGGATAGTCCGAGGAAGCTGAGGGGGGAAGAGTCCAGATATGAAGTCCGCTCACCAGAAGTCAAGACAGAGATCTAGATGACGGGGTTCATCTAACTGGGGAATCGACCTTTTGAGGGGCCGATGGAGTCCAAGGCAAGGGAATCGAAACAGGGGTAGCTTCCAACGTGACCGTGCTGATGGGCTCGGAGTTATTGTTGGAGAAGTCGCGGGCGGGTGACCTCCCTGATGGGGGAGGAGTGGTTGCCGGACAAGCTATGGTTGGCCTTTGAGGGGTCAACCGAGATGGAAATGGGGTTTTGTGTGGGTCATGGTTATTCCGCGAGGAAGAAATGCTGTAATCGGGCACAGCTGGGCCCAAAGTGTTCGACCGCATGGTCGTCGGAAGGTTTGAAGAAAAGAAAAAGAAACGAAAATTTGAGTCGCAATCCCAATACCACGAGTCCTATGGTATGATTGCTCGCCCGAGGGTGGAAGCCCAAGGACTATATTGACGATGGAGACGGTATTGGACTGCGTCTCCGAAGATTGCTTGTGGCAACTGGGAGCTCAGGGGAGCTCCACGGATAATCCCGAGAGTGTCATCAGGCTTATCCTATTCCATATACCACCTCCACTAAATTCATTGTGCCAATTGACCAGCACAGATGGATTTAAACAGGAACCCGAAGATGGCAGGGTCACCGGCGGGAGGGGGAACGAGAAGGGGAAAAGGCCCCCGAAAAAAATTTCGGGGTTGGGGGGTGCCGGATCATTGAGAACGGTTGGTAGTTATGGTTACCAGCCCCTGATGAGGTTGATGATCCAGGATGGATGGTCTCCTGGATCGGGTGGTGATGGTGGTTGGTTGGCCATCGGAGATGTCGCGGGGTCTAGGTGAGACCGGGCTGTTTGATGTCAGACAGCCGCACCGCGATAGAGGATGAGATGCCTAAGGCAATCCTCATCCTTCATCCACCTCCGCTAGATTTGAAAGCGGGTGGAATACCAACACCAGAGCACATCTTTCTGAGAAAAGAAAGCAGTGTCCCTCAATGGGATCTTTAGAGCAGGAGGTCCTGCTGAACAAATAGAGAAGGTGACCAGTCTGGGGTGCCCCGCACTGGTCTGAGGGCTTGTTCTGAGAAAGCGAAACCGGGTTGTCCCTGAATGGGATCTTCAACAGAGTCTGAGAAAAGAGAAAGGTGACCAGTCTAGAGCGTCCCGCACTGGTCAGGGGGCATCAAAGGAGGCAGGTCCAAGCTTGTCCTCCAATGGAAAAGTAACGGTGAACCTAGAAAAGCAATGGTCAGCCCTTTTCTTTTGGTTCTCAAGTCAGTAGTGGGATCATCCAGAAGATCCCACACGTTGAGGTGTGCAAAGGTGGAATCACTGGACGATTCCCACTCGTTGAGGTGTGCAATGGGACTATTTTTGGGGCGAGTAAACCTTCCCCAAGGCTTCTTGGACCCACTTCGTCCCTTTCCCAAGGGGACTAGCTAGTTTCCAATACGCCATCTACTTTTAGGAGGGTTGATCTCCTATGGCAGTAGTTCCGAAGTAGAGTCATCAGTTCTACTTCCGAAAGCGCCCGTGGTTGGGTGATTAGGCCAACCCCTTTCGGTGGTCAAGAGAAAGAACAATTTGTCCTAACCCAAGAGTGGTGGGGCACTACCCGACACATTTTTATGGCCCAAGGGGTGATTAGCCCCAACAAAGAAAAGGAGATGGTTACCTTTATATCCTTTTATCCCGATGGTTCCTCTTTCATCGGCTTATCCCAGTGAGGCGTCCCTCAAGGGAGTACAACAGGGGGAATGGCTACCCTCCTGGCAACCCTTCTTGTGGTTGCAGCTCTTCTCAACAGCAGAGCTCATGGTCTTCATTAGACCGACTATTGCTCAGGCTTCGATTCTTATCAACTCATTGTTGATCCTGGGGATTCTCGGTGACGGTGAACCTTCCCCAGGGAGTTCATCAGAACTCGCCTATGAATCCTCTTGAGGTCTTTTGAGGCATTCGTCCTAGAGGCCCTCGGTGGGCCTGTCTACCTGTAAACAGGAGGTTCGGGGTAGCTACTCCCGTCCACTCCTGGGCATTTTATCCCTCTTGCCTGAGGTCTTTTCGAGTCCGGTCTTCTCAATGATAATGGGAGACGTTGGTGCAGTTTAACGACGGTACTCCAGGTCGTAGATGGTGGAAAGAGATTAGAACCCTTCTCGATGGTGGTGAGGAGCGGTTCGGGAGCGAGAGTGTCCACCAAGTTCGTTCTGGATCCATCCTTGGCAGGGAGTAGGGAAGGAGGAGTTTGCCAGGCAGATTCTAGGGTTTCCGCTGTGGTCTCCTCGATGGTAGGCACACCAATGGGTGATGGTCCAAGATTCTCCATCGTATTTTCGATATTCTATGACTGGAGGTTGGTCACAGAAATCACAGTTGACATTGTCTCGACAGTGAGGGCACCAATGGTTGGTGGTGTCCTCGGGGGTTGGCTCGGGGTCGGGGTCGATGATCATGGGTTCATCGCTCCACTTGAAGGGCTTTAGTGGAGGCGAGTCGTCCCATAGGGAAGCGAGGCTGTCCCATTCGTTTTCTTCTTTTACAAGGGTGTCCCGCTTTTCTTGGCGGTTTACTTCCTTGTTGTGGAGTCTTGTTGCCTTCTTGTTTTGACGCTCCTTATAGCGGACATTATCCTTTCTTGGGTGGTTCTTCGTGCTGCACCCTTCCTTCTTGCAGATGAAACATCGATGTTCTCTGATGCAGCGGTAACGCTCTGCAGGGGAGAGGTGGACATCGTTGTTTGGTGAAGGGTTGGGTCGAGCATGGATGGAAGAGGAGATGGATCTGTCCTTTGGTTTGGTAGGGGAGGGAGGAAGTATGGTAAGGATATAACCGGATTAGGTAGGCCGGTACCTGTCTGCTGAGCACAAAGCCGAGAAAGGAAAGGGTCGCGTCTCGTGGGAAGGTATAGGACGCGTAGACGCGTTGTGGGAATCATCATGTCGCATCGCGACATGATGGCACGTGACGGGAAAGGGTGGAGAGCGAGGTGTTGGCTCAACATGAGGGAGGGGTGGTGTTGCCTCAAGGAGGTGAGGCGGTGTGGATCTCGGGGAAGTCCGAGAGAGGGCAGTGTCGTCGGGGATGAGGACGACGGGATGTTCCAAGGGCAGTGCAAGGGACATGCCGGGGAATATCCAGGGGAGATCCTGGGCAGATCCAGGAAGGGGGCAGTGTCGTCAGGGATGAGGATGATGGGATGTTCCAAGGGCAGTGCAAGGGACATGCCGGGGAATATCCAGGGGAGATCCTGGGCAGATCCAGGAAGGGGGCGGTGTCGTCAGGTGAGGACGACGGGATAGGCGAGTGAAGGGTGTGGTCGAGCATTGGGAATGTGCCGGGTTGGTAGGGTTTAGGAAAAATGGTAGGGGGTGTTCCATAACTGTAACAATGCATCCTTAACTGCGTCGGGAGGAGTTCTCATGCAACCAGACAAGAACAGGGATCTGCACCCCTGTGGATATATCTCCCACACGTTTACCCCTGCTGAGCAGAATTACGACATCTTTGACCGAGAGTTACTCGCCGTAATTCACGCCCTCGAGGAATGGAGACAATACCTCCTAGGATCTGAACACCCGGTGACTGTGCTGACGGATCACAAAAACCTAACGTACTTCAAGGAACCTCGAAGATTATCCCGCCGACAGGTTCGATGGCTCCTCTTTTTGCAGGACTTTGATCTGTCCTATACCGCATTGCCTGGCTCCCAAATGGGACCAGCGGATGCCCTCTCTCGGAAGGATGCTGTGGACACCTCGGCCGATAACGCCGATGTCCAACTACTCCCAA
This sequence comes from Boletus aff. vermiculosoides, assembly GCA_038089475.1. Lineage (NCBI taxonomy): Eukaryota > Fungi > Basidiomycota > Agaricomycetes > Boletales > Boletaceae > Boletus > Boletus aff. vermiculosoides. The sequence goes on along the minus strand of JBBPKW010000776.1, from coordinate 3,086 downwards.
ACGATGCGTTCTCTCTCCAAATCTGCGCCATCGATACCGTGCTCGCTGAGAAGATCCGCTCTTCCTCTCAATCGGACCCAGTGGTCCTAGACGCCCTCCATCGTATGGAGGAGGAACTACCTGCAGTCGGACGGACCTCCCCCGCCGACTGGACCTACACTGACGGACGCCTCTATTTCAAACATCGCCTCTACGTCCCTGACGACGCCAGGCAGGACCTTGTCCACACTGTCCACTCCTCATTCGAGGGTGGACATGGAGGACACCTCCGCACTGTCGCTCTCCTCTCTTGCGATTACTGGTGGCCCAGCCTCTCACAGTTCGTCCGCCGATTCATAGCCAGATGCGCCATTTGCCAAGCCTGCAAAGTCATCACCCACCCCGTCCAACCCCCCCTCATCCCCGTCGACATGGCTTGCTGTCGCCCCTTTCAGCATATTTCCGTCGACCTCATCTCAGGACTTCCTCCTGTCGGAGGGTTGGATTCTGTCATGGTCGTGGTCGACCATGGCCTTACGAAGGGGGTGATTCTTGTTCCTTGCTCAAAAACGATCGACGCCGCCGGCATTGCCAAGCTTTTCTTTGAAAACGTATTCAAACGGTTTGGTCTTCATGACCGCCTACTGTCCGATTGAGGTCCCCAATTCGCATCCAACTTTGCAAAAGAACTCGCAAAGTTACTAGAATACGACCTTGCCCTCTCCTCGGCCTACCACCCACAAACAAATGGAGAGACGGAACGATACAATCAAGAACTCGAAACCTACCTTCGTATCTTCTGTGATGGAATACCCCAAAAATGGCCTGACCTCCTCACCTTTGCCGAGTTCTCTCACAACACGGCGGAACATTCCGTAACTCGGAAATCTCCATTCTCCCTGATGCTCGGATATTCCCCTCGGACTTATCTGAAATTTGGCAAGACCATGAATCCTACCCTCGAGACCCGACTATCGGATCTCGAAGAGGCCAGAAAAGAAGCCAAAGCTGCGCACCACTTAGCTCAGCAACGGATGAAAGAACGACGATCATCCCGATTCACCCCATGGAAGATAGGAGATAAGGTCTGGTTGGATAACCAGAACCTAAAGCTACAAGTCCCGAACAAAAAACTATCCCCGAAACGAACTGGCCCTTTTGAGATCACCGCAGTTGTCTCAAAAGTGGCATACTGACTGAAACTGCCGCCCCAATGGAAGATCCACAATGTATTCCACGCCTCATTGCTTTCCTCCTACCAGGAAACCCCGGAGCATGGCCCCAATTTCTCATATCCAACGCCCGAACTTATTGGAAATGAGGAGGAATACGAAATCGAAAAGATCATCAAACATCGGGGAATGCCGAACCGGAGGCAATATCTCGTACACTGGAAGGGATATCCCGCGTTGGAACGAACTTGGGAACCACCTTCCCATTTCAGGAATGCCAAGAAAATCCTAATGGAGTATAAAAGGAGGGTCGGACTCTAAACCCTCCTTTCTTAAAGACCACCACTTCCCATCCATGCCTTTCCCCTACATCCCTTCTGTCCCACTCTCTGCCTCAAATGGCGCAGGCCGTCGAGTCCCTCCCCTTCTTCTCATGCGACGAAACGCTTGTCCACCTCGTCAAACAATATCATCTCATCTCCACCCTTCGATCCCTTCTCCCCTGGGCCTTCCTGGTCCAGACAAGTACCACTGCCATCACGGAGCTCCCACTCCAACCTGACCCCCACGCCCCCTTCATGGCCATCGAGCAAACAGTGCTCGAAATCCGCAACCAAACCCTCGACCACCTCTATCACGCAGGGTTCAACCTCTGCATCTCCCTCATTCCCCTTAGAAACCTATCCGACATTCTCAATCCCATCGTCTTCACCCTCCCCAATGAGGAGCAAAATGCGTATTACAACAACACCCCCAGATATCCCCCACCTCAAGAGTCTCCCGGATCTCTTACTCCCTCCTCCGAGGGAACTCTTGTTGAGTCAGGAGACGATGTCGAGGGATCCTTTCGAAGCAGTACTGGAAGAAATCTTCCACCTAGAGAACGTGACCCTTCCAGAGTGTACTCTACCCCCACCTCCTCCATACCCCCCTCTCCCCTCTGACCCTCTCTTCCCCCTCGCACCCAACCCCGCAATTCCTACCATCTCCTTTTCTCAGGAGGACTTCCATCGCGGCCCGCACGCCATTTTCCCTCCCAACCGGGAGACGCTCCAGGAGCTAGGGAATCCCTCACCCTCAACATTCCTGATGAGCCCAGCAACCAGCCAGGACATCCTGGAACCCATTTCCCCGAGTTCGATTCAGGAGTAGAGATTAATCCTGTCCCTCACTTGGGCCCCTTACCCCATGTATCGACCCCCCACCCCGACCCACCAGCCATACCCTTGGCCACCCCTTCCCTTCTCAGCCAAACATGCTGCTTCTCCTGCAAACAACTCAGTCATCTTCGGAAGGACTGTGCCTGGTACCGATGCGCCTTCTGTCGCACCATCGCTCCTGGACACATCCAAGCCACCTGCCCCAACCAGAGATGCCCTAGATGTCACGAACGTCACCCCTCCACCTCTCCTTGCCCTCACGACGTCCCCTATTCCTCCTGGGACCTTACCAATTATGAAGAGAACGAGGGGGACCAAAGCGGTTGATTCTGAGTTGGGACTTCAGAACTACGACGGGGGTATTGTTACAAATGAGGATACGGCACGTTTTTCTCCTTCTCCTCTTCCTTCGCCGACTCTCTACCTGGACCACCCAGGACTTCCCCTCTTCGAGGAAGTCTTCAACACTCTCCATGACCTAGACATCCCGGGCACCATGTGGGCGGAACTCCTAGATGAGACCCTCTTCAAAGGATAACCTCCTTCCACCGCCTTCGGCATCTTCCTCCTCACTGCCTTTGGACCTTTCCCCTTCACCACCTCCGGACAGTTCCTTTATATCATATTCATCTTGACTCATGGACACCAGACCTTTCCCCTTCACCGCCTCTGGACAGTTCCTTTATATCATATTCATCTTGACTCACGGACACCACCCTCCCACATAGCCTTCTCTTTATAGGCTATGCGTCTTCCCTTTTTATCCTCTGTTTAC
>JBBPKW010000774.1:0-11648 GCA_038089475.1 Boletus aff. vermiculosoides | reverse complement strand
AAAGCCAAGAGTACATACCTCAATTCATACACTACCCATGTTAGGGTGAGGATTAGGGGTTATTATGTTTTGAGTCATTTAGTGTAAAACATGCAAACATTGGGACACTTTTTTGAGCCACTGTAGTATTACTATAGTGAGCCAGACAGCCTCCTAACCAGGGTATATAAGTTAGAGCAGAGCTGGAATGCTTCTTTTTCTTTAACCTTGATCTGACACCTCATGTGTACTCCTTACTCAGTATACTGGTGTTATGATTGCCCTTTTGAACAACCACCATGCAGACTTTGACACAGAACACTAGACTGGCAGATAAGAGAGAAGAGCCATCATCCTTAATCAAGGTTCCTTACAAGGACAATGCCAAGTGGACACGATGACAAGTGGATTAGACTGGGGATGTATTGTATAGTGTACAGAGTTTATATACCTAAGGAATGTGTGCATGGACCAAGTGCTAGAAATAGTAATTACTGGAAATGGTCAAAGTAAAGAAGAGGTGTGTGAGAATGAGAAGTTGATGATGGGAAAATAATGGATGACAGCATGAGAGAAGAGTGGAAATTAATAACACGTGTCATGATGTCATTGTTTGTCATGTGACTTTCCCACAGTCATGTGCAATGCATCAGAAAGGAATGAAAATGTAAAGTGTTTGTATAGTGTACAGAAAAGTTTTTGAAAATATTGTCTATCATAACACTACTTCCTCTTTAAGACTCAAATTCCAGACAAGTCCTGTGAAAGTTTGATTCAGTATAGTTTACATAAGGTTTAAATAAAGATTGGAAATCAGCAGTTGTTAGTCTGCAGAGTTTTCATGGAGCGGAAGGGTTTTGATGATGGAAATCAGTTACTGCATTTGGGGCAGTGTTAATAATATCCAATGTTTCCCAAGTGCGATCTGTTTCATTGTATCCTTTCCAATGAACCAGGTATTGTAGCTTCCATTTTACAAAGTGTGAACCCATGATGTAATCTATTTCGAACTGTTTTTTGCCTTCTTCATCTATCTTGATCGCATCTGGTTGTTGTACTGGTTGACCAGGTAGAGTTTCTTGGTAAGGTTTGATGCAAGAGATATTTACAGTAGGATAAATATGAATGGAGTTAGGGAGAGTGAGTTCGCTGGTGTTTGGTAAGATCTTTTTGATTCAATAAGGTCCGATCCATTTTTGAGTAAGTTTTTTCACCATATATGGAAGTTTTAATTTATCTGTGGATAGCCAGACCTGCTGACCCATGATATACTCTGGTGTTTCCGACCTTCTTTTGTTGGCGAACTGCTTCATTCTCTCTTTTGACTCTAAGAGTGCTTGTTCTACCTCTTTATGGGAATGGCCAAATTCTTTTCCAAATTCAGCACCTGGACCTGTCACTTTCCCTTCAAAGCCCATGCATGGGGCGTAATTATGTGTAATAGTGAATGGGATGGAACTGGTGGAGGTGGTGAGAGAGTTATTGTAGAAAAATTGAGCCATTTTTATCCAATCTGCCCAGGTTTCCTGCTTCTTCGACACATAAGAGTGGAGATACTGTTCTAGTTCTTTATTGATATGCTCAGTTTGTCTGTCAGTTTGGGGGTGGTAAGCTGTGGAAATCTTTTGGGAGATAGAGAGGAGTTTATATAACTCTCGAGTAAAGTCCAAAATGAATTGTGGGCCTTGATCTGAAACTATAGTCAAGGATAGTCCATGGATGCACCAAACATTGTCTCTAAATAATTTTGCTAGGTCTAAAGAGGAAACTGTGTTGTAACAAGGAATGAAGACAACTTCTTTAGAGAAGCAATCTATGACAACATAAATAGCAGTGAAAGTTTGGGATTTAGGTAATCCCATAATGAAATCGACCGAGAGATTTTTCTAGGGTCTAGTAGGTGTGGGTAAAGGAAGGAGTTTTCCTGCCAGTGCCTTTGAGGTTCCCTTTGTTTGGGGGCACACTTGGCAGCTATCTACATAGGTTTTAACATCTTTTGTGACTCCTGGCCACGAGAAATGTTGAGTAAGTAAGTTAATGGTTCTTCCATGACCAGAGTGTCCTGCAATAGGATGATTGTGACATAAGGTTAAAAGTTGTGTATGTAATGGTTTAGGAATGAAGATTTTGTTTTTTGTATTTTTGAAAATATTGTCATCAGACACAAAAGAGAAGTCATGAATAGCATTTACACCTAATTTGGATGATTTGTGCCTCAATGATTCCATAAATGAAGATGAAAGTTGGACATTATTAATAAAAAGGTGTTCAGGAAGTACTGTAATGTTTTCATTATGATCCTTTACCATGTTGCCATGGTCTGGTTGATGTGATAGAGTGTCTGCTCATCTGTTGCTTGATCCAGGTTTATAAATAAAGATGTAGTTGAATTCTTGAAGAAGTGTGTGCCATCATGCTTGTCGTCCTGACAAAGTTTGTGGTTTTTTCCAGTATTCAAGATTCTTGTGATCTGTCCAGATCTCGAAACCTTCTCTACCAATCAGGTAGTGCCTCCATTCTTCTAATGCACAAGTGACTGCCAAGAGTTCTTTGTCATAGATAGGGTAATTCTGCTTGGCGGAGTTGAAAGAATGAGAAATGAAGGCACATGGTCGCCAAAGTCCATTGTCTGATTTGACTGAAAGAACTGCTCCAGTTGCGATATCTGAAGCATCAGTTTCTACCCTCATTTCCTTGTCCCGATCTGGATAGGCGAGGAGGGGAGCTGTTTTAAATTTGTTCTTAAGTGTATCAAACACTTTTTGTTGGTCAGGACCCCAGTGGAAAGGAACGTCTTTTTTGGTGAGATTGTTCAGGGGTCGAGTGATGTCTGCAAAGCCTTCAATAAATCTATGATAATAGTTGCAAAGTCCAAGGAAGCCTTGTAGTCCTTTGAGATGTGTGGGGACAGGCCAGTCCATTACTCCTGCCACCTTCTTTTCCTGCATCTCAACTCCCTCTTTAGATACTACCATATCTAAAAAGTCTACTTTGTCCTTGGAGAACTGACACTTTTCTGGTTTCATGTATAGGTCATTCTCCTCCAATTGGCAAAGAACTTCCTTAACGATCTCCTTGTATTCAGCCTGTGTTCTCCCTTTTGTAAATAACATACAGTCGTCAATGTAAATAACTAATACAGTGTACATGTCGTTAAAAATATCGTTCATCATGGTTTGGAATGTAGGTGGGGAGTTCATCATACCAAAATACATTACAGTAGGTTCATAAGTGCCAATGGGGGTAATGAATGCCCCTTTCCACTCATCTCCTTCTTTGATTCTTACATTGTTGTAACTCCAACAGAGATCGAGACAAGTGAACATATCAGCGCCTTTAAGCCAATCAATGAGTGTGGGAATGAGGGGTAGTGGATAAGCATTTTTGATAGTACCCTCATTTAAATATCAATAGTCCATAACGAGACGTTTCTTTCCATCCTTTTTTGGGATAAAAAAGACTGGTGTGGTTTGAGGGGATTTAGATGGTCATATGTATCCCTTTTTGAGTTCTTTTTTGATAAAGGTTTGAACTTCCTCCATCTCTACATCCGAAAGTGGAATGACTTGTCCTTTTTTGGGAATGAAGTCTTCCTTAAGGTCTATCACATGATCCCAAGGTTTTTGTTTAGGCATGCATTCGGATTCTTTTTCTGAGAACACGTTTAAGAAGTCATGGTAGACTTCTGGCACCTTTTCTTTTAATCCTTCTTCAATAACTTGAATGGAAGGTTTCTCGCTACATAAATGAGGAAGTGGGGGATAGGGTCCACCACCAATAACTTGGCAGTATTCTGTACATCTAGGGAAGGAAATAGTTTTAGCGACCCAATTAATGTCCAGGTTGTGGTGATATAGCCAATCATAACCAATAATTAAGTGATGAGATCCAAGTCGAGAGATGTAAGCATCTATAACCTCGAAATGGTCATTAATGCCAATGATTAGTTTAACCATATGGGTGACCTTGCCGATAGCTCTGTTAGAGCCATCTGCATTAATAACTGCAATAGGGTTAGCAATAGCATACTGTTTGATACCATGTTGTAATACATATTGTTCGTCAATGAAAGTGTGAGAAGCCCCGGAATCCAGTAAGGCCTGAACAGATGATTTCTGCCATTGGTCCTCCTATTTCCTCATCAAGACTGTTTTGACAGAGAATTCTTCACCAAAGTGCAGCGTGGATGATCTTTGGGCAATAGTTACTGAAGCATTGAGGGATTTATAAATAGGTGAATTTTCAACTTGCTGAACAAGGGAATCAAGCATGCTACATTTTAATTCCGGCACTATGCTCCAAGGAGTTGCCCTTTCGGAATGAAGATTTTTATTGTTCAACAAAATTGAGGAAATAGTACAAACTAGGAAATCATCCTTCATACAATCTACCAGATCATTTTCACTACTAGTGTCTGTGGTCATGGTATGAATGCTGGCACTGAGTGCATCGACAGGGGAGAAAGAAAGATTGTCAATTTGTTCACAGAGACCCTCATTGTCTACAAACATTGTTCTTTTAAAGATTTCGCCACCTTGTGTTTGGCTTCTACTTTGAATTTATCTCTGTAGAAAGCTTCGGCCTCAGGAGAAATGAAATTTTGTGCAGATTGCATGGAGATGTTGGGCAGGAATGATGAAGGGAGTTGTGGCAGAGTTGGAAGGGGGTGAGAGTGGAAATTGGGAGCCGCATAACTTGGCTCAGGTGGGTACTCGTAGGAACCAGTCTCCCAGTTCCAGACTGCTTGTTGCCTTGCTTTGGGTGGGAAGCATTGCTTATTCAGGTTCTTGGAACAATCCGGCCAGATGTGTCCCACTTGTGAGCACCTGAAGCAGGTGCGAGTTTCTTTTGGTACTTGTTGTACCAATATATCCATAGGGACACCCCAGCCCAGTTGTGTGCCCATAGGTGTGAAATGATAATTTTGTCCTGGAGGCAGACGGGGAGGTTGTGGGTATTGGAAGCCCCCTTGTGGCTGTCTTGGATAATATTGCCCTTGCGGGCATGGTGGAGGTCTGGAGGGTCCTCTTGATGGTGGTCCTCTTTTGACTGCCATTTATTCATAGGCTCTCCCAATGTTTCTGTATCTTGTAACAAGTTCTTCGAGGTTAAAGGCAGATGCTGGAGAGTTAAGTTTCTGCCTTTCATAAATTTGAAAATCTACTGCCTTTTTCAGTAGTTCCATTGAGAAGCTGTCGTCTATATCGGCTTCTCTTCTTAGTACCTTGAATCTCTGTAAGAAGAGATTGATTGGGTGCCTGTTCTGTTTGAGTACCTCCAATTTTTTCAGTGACTTGTGGGTGAGAATGTCTATTTGGAAATAGTCTTTGATTTCTTGTTGGAGTTGACCCCAAGAGGGCCAAGTCTTTTCTCCAAGGAGAGATCCGGTAGGGTTTCCTTGTGCGTCATATTCCCTATCATCTTCTGATTCCAAATATTTTTCTAGGGTGATTTGGGTGAACCCTTCCACTCTTTTTTCGAAGCATGAGAGTACGGCTACTGCTCTCAGCTTATCATTTTTCCAGGATTGGGCCGAAACCCATAAGTGGAGTTTGATCCACCAAACCCTAAATTTAGCCCTATCACTGTCCCACTTGTCTGGGTCAGCAATCTTCTTTGTCACTAAACTTCTTTCGGATTCCAAATTAAGGTCTCGGATCTGTGAGACCAAATCATCTATGTTGATGTTTCCTGATGTCGACATTCTTGTTCTTCTTCGGCAGGTAAAAAACTAAAAAAGGAAAATGAGATCCTTACTGTGCAATATCCTCCAACCACACTCTGGGGACTCGGCAAGTGAAACTATGTAAAAAGTGTTTCTTCAACCAGAGGTAATATCTGCATCTCCATAAGCTGGGGTAACAAGTTCTCTAGCGACTGCAGTGACCAGGAACAAAACTACACATATACTATGAAACTAAGAACTGATGCTCTATCTCCTGAATCACTTCAGGGACTACCAGTGTTCAATATAATCTTGGCCTAAGGCTGCACAATGGCAGGTGTTCCCTAGTCAGTCTTAGCAAATAGGGCTTGACCCCTATGCTGGTATCACCTCAAGGGAGGGACTGAGAAGGTTACTATTCTAACGAGACTAAAGCTTGGGCGTCAAGACCCATGTCCTAAAGGTGCAGATGTAAAGAAGATGAAAACATAGGGAATCCCCCATGGAAACTCCTTAACCCTAGAGTCTGGGTGGTGTATTCAGTCTAATCCAAGTGTTATGATTGCCCTTTCAAACAACCACCACCCAGACTTTGACACAGAACACTAGACTGGCAGATAAGAGAGAAGAGCCATCATCCTTAATCAAGGTTCCTTACAAGGACAATGCCAAGTGGACACGATGACAAGTGGATTAGATTGGGGATATATTGTATAGTGTACAGAGTTTATATACCTAAGGAATGTGTGCATGGACCAAGTGCTAGAAATAGTAATTACTGGAAATGGTCAAAGTAAAGAAGAGGTGTGTGAGAATGAGAAGTTGATGATGGGAAAATAATGGATGACAGCATGAGAGAAGAGCGGAAATTAATAACACGTGTCATGATGTCATTGTTTGTCATGTGACTTTCCCACAGTCATGTGCAATGCATCAGAAAGGAATGAAAATGTAAAGTGTTTGTATAGTGTACAGAAAATTTTTTGAAAATATTGTCTATCATAACAACTGGTGCCTATAGATCTCAGTTCCCTGCAATCTCCTCCCACTTGACCTCTCCCTTGCTCTCCCCTGTTTCACTTCTTTCTTTAAAGGAGTCTCTTCCTGCCAACCCCTGCCACCAGTACTATCTAGGAGGACCTCTACTTCTATTTGGCTCTACCACCTGACCCCCACTACCAGTACTATCTAGAAGGACCTCTACTCCTATTTGGCTCTACCACCCGATCCTCTCACCACCAGTACTACCTAGGAGAATCTCTCCTTCTATTTGGCTCTACCACCCACTGTTGACTGCATAGCCCAAGGCCAACCTGACAAGGCAATAACCCATCCTTTTGGTGTTCTCAACACCAAGGACCTGTACTCACCCTTGTCACCAATGCTATGAGCAACACCATCAACTTTCCTCCAGCCTAGTCTATCAGAGTCTACTAGCAATAGGAACTCTAGGTCTAATATCCCTTGCCCACCTTCTCTGGTTGCATCTATGACCTTGGCTGTGCTAAACCAAGGAACACCCACTATATCAAGCCAAGGAATGCACATTGTGTCCACTTATTATGCTAGCCAGTTGCAAGCATAACACTTGCCACCTCATATCTCACCAACAACAATGCCACTGACCCAAATTCAGAATCTGTCACAAGCAACAACAATGAAGACGATCCTAGCCTCAACAATCTACCTGGGCTCTGGACACCAACAAGCCAGGTTTCCTCAATCTTTGACTCCAATTCAGACTCAGCTTCCACTCATAGCGGACCACCCTTCTGTGCACACCATGCCACCTCCTCAGATTCCTTTACTGACTCTGGCAATTGGGTGATCCACAGTCAATATACTAGAATGACCTCCATTGGAGAATATCAACAAGGTGCTTCAATAAAACCCCTGACACTCACACCTGGTGAGATCACCCTTGAACAATTGCACAAATGGGAAATGGGATGTTTGCAGTATTTCTTCCACAAGGATATCCCTGTCAGTGATCAGGTTAAGTGTGTCACTTGGGACCTCCTGGATTATTGTATACAACAGTGGTACTTTGTGGAGAATGTTTGCCTCAATGCTCTCTCCTTCAACAAATTCATGAATAAAATCTGTAATTACTGGTTGCATTTTGATTGGGCCTCTGAGCTCCATCTCAAAATGCTCTTGTTATGCCAGAGGTCCTGCCCTTTTTGTAAATGGGCAATCAATGTTCAGATCCAAAACTCCATCCTGGTGAACAAAGAGGCTCACATGTCCCATACTTCCCTTTAGTACCATTTTGAGGCTAACATGGATAAGGAACTTGCTATTGAATACCACTTGTTGGATGCCAAAAAAGAAGCCAACTTTTGTCACTGGGTCAAAAAGGTCAAAAAGCTTGATGAAAAGCACCTGTATGAGGCCAAGACACTCTGCAATCAGATTGAGGCTTCCCTGTGCTCATCCAATAGGAATCACAATGACTGCCATCCTGCTGCTGATTCTATTTGCAGCTTCAAAACAACACCAGCATCTGAGGTCACATCCTGTCTTTCTTCCTTGACAGATGAAAAGCAGAAACTTCTTTGTGAAAACAATGGGTGTTTCAAATGTCACTTACCATTCCAGTCTCATGTGCCCAAATGGTTTTTCTGACAGCTCCATGTACAAAACCCTTACTGTGGAAGAGATCCATAAACTTTCTCCCAAATCTGTGGGTCCAACAGTTCCTACCAAATCTTCCCCTTTGAAGAACTCCATGGTTGCTGTTGTTGAGGCCAAAGAACTGGTCACTATTGTGTTGTCATCATCAGCCCTGGGTGATGGGACTGATTCAGGTGAAGAGTGTGTTTCCTATTTTGTGTTACAATTATGGTATACCCCCTGGCCTGTTTCCTTAGCCATTCAACACCAACCTTCCATCTAAGTGCATTCCTGTGCTTGTTTGTGACCTTTCCCTTCCCCTTCTTCTAGATGGCCATCCTTGGAAACCTCCTCCCAACTCTTACTGGACTTTCCCTGGAATGCCCACAAACCTCCTTGCTGCAACCTTTCAGCCACTTCTGATCACTACCCCTTTCCTTGGCTGTTCCCTATCACAGCCCCTCCCCTGAATATCCTCACTTATAACTTCCCCAGATCTTCCCTAGATCTTTCCTGGATATTTGCCAGCTATTCCCATCACAGCCTCCCCCAGCTGGTCCCAATCACAGCCTTTCCTGGCTGATTCCAACCACAGCCTCCCTCAGCTATTTCCATCACAGCCTTTTCCAGCTGTTCCTAGTCATAGTCTTCCATGGCTATTCTTTCCTTTTTCTTAAACATTTCCTTATTCACCCTACTTAGATAACTCCCCTTCAAGAAGCCTTACCTCTTTGGTATCCAACCCTGAGCTAGGAAATACCCTTACCATACTTAGCATTACCTTAATTAGCACCACAGCCACAGAAGCCAGGATATATATAGTTAGAGCTCCACCCAGATACTTCTCTTCCTCTAACCTTGATCTGACACCTCATGTGTACTCCTTACTTGGTATACTGGTGGCTATAGATCTCAGTTCCCTGCAATCTCCTCCTGCTTGATCTCTTCCTCTGCCTTCCCCAGGTTTCTCTTCTTTCATTAAAGAAGACTCTTGCTCACTGACTCCCCACTTGTGTTCTCCAGAAGAACATCCTGCTCCCATTTGGTTAGGTCATCCACTGCTGACAAATCCTGGGAAGTCTTGTCTTCCTCAAGCTGTCAGTTGTGAGAAAGACCTCTATTCTCCCTGAAGGTCCTCCCTCCTCAACAATCCACTGTTGCTCAAGGCACCAATATTACGACCATTATCAAATCCCTTCAAGACTAGTTGTCTAAAGTGCACTCATTCTATTACTCTTAGGACTCATATCCTTTGTGTTCATTCTACAGACGAGCCTATTGGGATAAGGACATGTCTTGTGTCTACTCATTACACTTGTTAGTCACAAATGGAACACATTCTTTGTGTTCACCCTGCAGACCAGTGTACTGGGATAAGGATATGCATCGTGTCTACTTATTATGCTTGCCAGTCACAAACATAACATTTTGTTTCCCCAATTAGTTTGGAAATGTCAGATCACTGGTTCTTTAGTTGAATTTCCCATTGAGATTGACACCCTCATTAACAATGGTTCATCTTTAGTTCTGATTGATGAACACCTTGTGAACTCATTGGGACTTTGTGTCCTTGAGCTTCTGCATCCCATTCCTATTGGAATGGTGCTCTCTTTTCCTTCCTTGGAGAAAACTGTTCTGTCCTGCTATGTTAAATTGTCTCTTTGTTCTTTAGATTCTCAGTTTTGCAGTCATTTTGTTTGTGCCATTGTCACTCCCAATCTTGTCAAGCCTATTCTCCTTGATGTCCCCTTTCTTGTTTGCAACAACATTGTGATAGATCACACTTTGCACTCCTGTCTTGTCAAAGACCAGAATTACAATTTGTTTCATTTTCCTGTTTCTACACCACAAAATGTAACTCCATTACATGACAATATTGCATATGCATATTCTGTGGTCCAATTTGAGCTGCATTTTGTTCTCCCAATCCATTGGAAATCAGTTGAGTCATCTTGTGATTGTGTTGCTGCAATTAATTGTGGGCAGCTGTACAGGCTTGAATCTCCCAACTGGCTTCATTGGAGGAGTTGGAACAATGTAACTGGCATGTCAAGAAGGCCTATGCAGATCAGTTCCTGCTGGACATCTCACACTATGACACTCTCCCTGATGATGTGTTGTTTTGTGTGCATTCCAAGGATGCTAGCAAAGTTATTTAACTTTGTTTTTATGATTTCACACAAAAGTATAAGGCTGCATGACACATATTCCTTCAACAACATATTGCAGCTGGACATTTATGGCCATCCAACAGTAAACATTCTTTGCCAGCATTCATCATTTCTAAGGCTGATCTGACAGTCCTTCCTCACTGGATCAATAACTTCTGTATGCTAAATGCTAATACCATATCCAACAATCATCTGCTTCCTCACATTGATAAGATCCTGTGGGATTGCACTAAAGGTCTGTTCTTTGGAAGAATTGACATGACTAATTCATTTTTTTAGACCAAAGTTCACTCCAACAATATGCACTGGTTAGCAGTACAACCTCTTGGGAGCTGTATGAGTGAATGGCAATGCCAATGGGTATTTGCAATGTACCTGCAATCCACCAGTGAGGAATGATGTGTGTCTTGCACCATCTAATTGGGAAAATTTACCACATTTATCTTGACAACATTATGATCTGGTCCCAGTCTGTGGCTGAGCATGAGAGAAATGTGTGCACAGTTCTTGACATGCTTTGTCAGGCAACCTTATTCTGCTTGTCAAAAAAAACTTCCTTGTTTTGCACAAAGCTGGACTTTCTTGAATATTACATCTCTGCCTATGGTGTGAAGATGGATCCAAAGAAAGTCACCAAAATTCTGGATTGGCCACAACCCCACTTTGCAAGTGAAGCACACCAGTTTCTCAGTCTGGTATGCTACCTTGGTGATCATTTGCCCAATCTTGCCAGATTCACCTTTGTGCTTAATCTGCTGACCACCAAGAGCACAGAATTGTGTTTCCCTCCCTGGTCTTCCTGTCACCAAGAGGCCTTTGATGGTATCAAGTACCTTGTGATGAGTCCAATGTACCTTACTATGATTAATTATGATGAGCCTGGCAACAATCATATCTTCCTAACTACCAATGCTTTCAATTTCCATACTGGTGCAGTTCTTTCTTGGAGCCTGGACTGGGCTTTTGCATGGCCTGTCACATTCAATTCTGCCCCCCTTTGTGATGCTGCCCTAAACTACCCTGTGCACAAAAAAGAGCTATTGTTTATCATTTGTGCACTAAAGAAATGAAGAGTCAAGCTGCTTGGTACATCTATTGTTGTTTATACAGACCATTGTACACTTCAGAATTTCCTTTCATAGTGTGACCTGTTCCAATGACAAACCCATTGGGCTAAGTACATGTCACAGTTTGACCTGGAGATTCATTACATTTGC
>JBBPKW010000772.1:0-11693 GCA_038089475.1 Boletus aff. vermiculosoides | reverse complement strand
TTCCCCTCTGCTTTGCTCGCCGAAATTACCTTCGAAGGCCAAGACAAATAGGCAATCCGCGACGCTCGCCCCTCCAGTCCACAACAAGGTCCGGTAATCCCACGGTGTCTAACGTTGTTCGTATCCACCACTCCCAGGCTATCACTCGCACCTCACTCATCTTTCAGCTTTCTTGACCACTCCCGCAATGAAAACTGCCTTTAAGAATAAAATTAGACGCATCCGATCCCGCATCGCCAGTAGAGACTCGTCTCCGGCCCCTGCCCAGCATTCGGACGTACCCAATATGCAACCCAGCACAATCCCCAGCGGCTTGGACATTCTTCCGACTCAAGCCAATGCCACCGACGCTCTTACTCTCGAAATCCGGCGCACAGATTCGGATGTGCCTGAGGTCGTAGACCCCGTCTCCCGCTCCGACTCGGACAGCTCGAGTGTTGCCACTATGCAGACGAAAGCTTCGGATGTTGCTCACTTCATGCAGCATGTTGATCCGGACCTTATGAAGAAATTTCGACGATTCAGAATTCTCATCATCGGCAGGGTGAATGCTGGCAAGACAACCATCCTTCAGAAAATCTGCAACTCAACGGAAGTTCCGGAGATTTACAATGATCGAGGGAAAAAGGTAGGTCGAACAGGTTGTCTCAGATATGCTGAGTGCTAATGCTATCGACGTGTGATTAGGCCAATTCTGTGATCGAGGGGTCCAGGTGATAAAAATAAGGACTCGATCGGGGGCGCACGAGGCTATACGAAGAACTCAGTCGTGTTGCGCTGCGGGCAAACGGACTGACTATTTACCTATACGAAGAACTATATACGAGTTATTAGTATGTGAGTTGTGCATATATAGTATCGAGAATACTCACCTCAGTCGTGTTGCGCTGCGGGCAAACGGACTGAGGTGACGAGGAGAAACTTCCTACTACTTATACGAAAATGGTTGCTAAGTAAGAACAAAAAGATCAGTGCGTATCATATGGTACAGTATGGATATGAGCCGATCCGGAAAATACTATCTCGTAGACTAAAGTAGAGAATGCAAACCTAAATGTATACCGCGTGCGTCAAGCATTGCCATAGCGCTCTCCGTTCTTGCGGCTGCGCGCGTGCTTGCCTAATTCTAACACCAGGGAGGTGAGTGTCATAGCGACTGTGAATATCATTTTCAGAAATGCCTGTACAAGCCGCCTTGCCTTGCACAGTGTGGACTCCATGACATCAGTTATGAGATGGTTTTCAAAAGTAACAAGAGATTTGTTTTCCATGACTCTCCCGGATTCGAGGCTGGTCGTGAGGATGAGTTTGAAAAGATGAAGAACTTCATCACAGAGCATACTTGTACAACATTCCTGGAGAAGCAGATCCATGCCATATGGTGAGTAGGTATATTGGATTGGATTCTACATAACTACCATATTAATATGGGCAGGTACTGCATCCCAATGGATCAATTTCATCACCCTGTCACTGTTGCAGAGGAAAGGTTTTTCAGTGAATGTGACACTAGGAATGGTGATGAATTCATGTTGATGACATGTTCTGAGCTGATTGATTTGGGTGCTAGTATCAGTTTTGGTGCTATTCATTAAATGTGATGCTCTCATTGTTATGCTAAATGATCTTCTGCGAAGTCGTTTGCTTAAAGGGGTCTTTTCCTATAGGGAGGTTACTTCCCCAAGAAGACAGCATTCACTCAGAAGTAGAACGGAGACTTTAGAACACCAGAAGATACGCTTGTATTGCATAGAACTAGCTTAAGTCTTTCTACTACACAAGTGAGGTCTTTTATACTTGAGAGAAGCACTAGATGAGGCAAACAAAAGAAAGGGATGAAAAAGGAGAACAATGGAGGTTAGGAACTACAATCTGATCAGAAGGACTCCGATCAGAGAGGAGAAAGAAACAAGGTCTGTGATCCAATTGGAGAGTAATCAGGGAACGAGTTAGTAACTAAGGAAGAAAGGAATGGGGTAGTTGATCAGGGCGATGAGTCACAGTCTAGAGACAAAGAGGGTTCATAAGGGGAAGGCCAAAGAGAGAACAAGAGGAAAGAAGTATTAGGAACAAGAAGAAAAAGAAAGCAAAATTTGTAACATTAGCCCTCTCATTAAGATGGATTGTCCTCATCCATCTAACCTCTATCAGGTCCGGATTGGTCCCCTTCATTTATTTCGTAATCCCAAAGGTCGGTGTCAGAAGATCGAGAGGGGGATTCCTGATCAGGAACATGGCGAGGGCATTCTCGTCACAAGTGGTCATGGCTTCCACAGATGAAACAAATATGAGTGGAGCATTGCCCCCTCCTCCCGCATCCCACGCTGATGGCAGCAGAAATTCTGGGGGGGTTTTGCAACTCTCCAGGACCCATGGTGGGAGATTGAAGTCACACTCTGGCCACGGAGTTGACAATATCTCAGAGAATCTGCTGGCTGTTGGTGGGAGTAGGGAAGTGATTGGTTTGGTCGGGCGGTTCCTCTTGACCCATGCTGTCAGCGGGTGAGAAGGGGGTAGGTGGTTGAGGTGGACCAGGGGGAGGAATTCTGGTAGGAGGAGGAGAGCTGGGTTCGCCAGGTCGTCTAGGAGAGGTGTTGGGACAGGTACCAGAGAAGAGATTGCTGGGATAGATAGGGGGGTTAGGGAGGATGATTGACTCAGATAGGTGGGTTCTTCGTTCTTCAGGGGTAACAGCAGTAAGCATGGGACAGATGATGAAAGCGAACTGCTCAGGGGGAATGTCATTGACGACTCTGCAGAACCCGGCAATGAAGAGAAGTTCCAAGACATGCCCTTGTATAGTGAGGAGGGATTCGGAGAGGGCAGAGTTGAAGGGGCTGGTCCCATACCGGGAGTCATTTTGAAGGAAGAACTGGTAATGGAGGTAAATTCGTCAATACAGCCCGACCAAGTTGAAGAGAAATTGAGATCCATTCACTGCATAGTGGGTTCGAAGGAAGTTGTCGAAAATGGTGGATTGGAGGGTGATGGTGAAGGTGACTTTTCTGAGAAATGGGGAAAGATGATGAATGCGAACAGGAGGGATGTCAGGGATGGGGATTTCAAGGGACATTCAGTATGTGTGGTGGAAAGGGCAGTAGTTGAATTTACAAAAACAGGAGTGTTGGAATTGATGGCAGATGGCTTCGTTCAAGAGGGTGGGGGTGATGGTTCGATTTCTGAGGAAGTGTCGGTGAAGGAAGTCGAGGTTATCTTTAGAGAGGTCAAGAGCTTTTGGGATGTCTAGTTGGTAGTCGTAGGTCATGGGTCCTTCTTCTAGTTGAGACATTTGACATTTTTATATTCTTTTAGAACGTCCTTTGCATTTTTGAAGTTGTGCTTGGGTTCCCAAGTAGCTTCTGATACAGGATAGCCTTTCCAGGCGGTGAGGTACCATCTTGATCAGCGATTCCCTTTATGGTTTAGGATATAGTTTATCTCATATTCTTCTTTGCCTTGTTCTAACTCCAGAGGTGGTTGAGGGAAATTAGGTCCGTGCTTTTTGGTTTCAAGGAATGGGGTTAAAAGGGATGTGTGGAAGATGGGGTGAATCTTCCATTGTTGGGGCAGATCTAATTCATATGTGAGGTCGGAGATGACTTTTTTAATTTCAAAGGGGCCATGTTGTTTGGGTGCTATCTTTTTGTTCAGGTTGATCGGGAGGTTGGTTGCTTCCAGCCACATGAGTTGTCTGGATTTGAACAGGGTGTACCTCCCTTTTGATCGGGTTGCCATTATCTTTCTGGCCTTTTCGAGGGAGGCAGTGGCTTCATCTCGGAGGGAATTTAGGTGGGCAAGGCAGTCTTGTACTGCCTGGACAGTAGAGGGTCCAATCTTTGGATATGAGCGGGGGTGGTATCCCATCATGAGATGGAATGGAGAGTCGTTGGTGGCTGAATGGGTCATGGAATTGTGGTGAAATTCGGCCAAAGGGAGGGCTTTGACCCAAGCTGTTGGGTTGTTTTGGCAGAAGAGGCAGAGGTAGGTTTCTAATTCTTGGTTTACTCATTTGGTTTCTCCATCAGTTTGTGGATGGTAGGCAGTGGAGAGTGCTAGGTTGTATTGGAGAAGGCGTGCTAACTCCCGGGCAAAGGCGGAGGAGAACTGGGGACTGCGGTCAGAGATTACTTTTTCGTGGAGGCTGAAACAGGGGAAAATATGGGTAAGGAAAAGCTGGGCCACCCCTTCAGCGGTGATCGTTTTGGAACAGGGGATGAGTATCACCCCCTTTGTCAGCCCCTGGTCAACAACGACCAGGACTGAGTCTGTTGTGCCCCTGGGGGGAAGGCCAGTGATTAAGTCCATGGACAGGTGTTGGAATGGGCGAGTGGCAGAGGAGGCGATTGGTGAGAGAGGGGGGTGGGTGGGGTGGGTGTTAACTTTGTTTTGTTGGCGTGTGGTATATCCAGCAATATATCGGCAGACGAAGGTGGACATTCTGGGCCACCAGTAGTCATGGGAGAGTAGTGCAAGGGTTTGGGCTGTGCCGGCGTGACCACCATGAAGGGAGTTGTGGATGGAGGAGATCAGGAGTTGACGGCAGTCTTCAGGGATATAGGTGCGACCTTGGAAGGTCAGGTGTGTTCCATCATATGCCAGTCAGATGTTTTAGTGTGGGGAAGGAGAGAGGATCTTTTGTGTAGAGCAGTTAAAGCGTTAGCCACCAGGGGGTCTGTAGCAGTAGAAGTTGAAATTTTTGAGGCAATTGCCAAGTCGAGGCTCCTGGTGAAGACGTCATCAGGGAGGAGTTGGAGGGCTAGGTTGTCATCGCATGTTGTGGGTAGGTCTTTGTGGGATAGAGCGTTGGCAGGGCCCATGTCGGTTCCGGGGAGGTGGTGGAAGGTCAGGTCATAGTCTTGGAGGAACATCTGCCAACAAGTGTGCCACCGAGTTAGCTTTCGTGGTTCCCGGAAATAGGTGAGGTTTTTGTGGTCGGTGAGTATCTTGACTTGATGCTGTGTTCCTTGGAGGTAGTGTCTCCACTCTTGTAGGGTGAGGATGACCGCCAGGAGTTCCCTATCGTAGATGTCATAGTTTTGCTCGGGGGCAGAGAAGGTCTTGGAGAAGTATGCGCAGGGGTGGAGATTGCCGTTCCCGTCCTTCTGCATAAGCACTCCTCCTGCAGCCATCAGGGAGGCATTAGTCATTATGTGGAAGGGGCGATTAGTATTGGGGGTGCAGAGGACGGGTTGTTTAAGGAAGGCGTTCTTGAGGGTTCTAAAAGCTCGTTGTTCATTGTCCCCCCACTTCCAAGGGGCGTTCTTGCGGGTCAGGAGGAGAAGGGGTTGGGCAATGTCAGAGAAGGCTGGGATGAATTTCCGATAGAAGTTGCAAAATCCAATAAAGGATCGTACAGCTTTTATGTCCTTCAGGGGCTCCCACTTCTTGATGGCAGCAAGTTTCGAGTTGTCCATGTGTACTCTATCTTTCGATACTTGGAGGCCAAGGTATTCAACCTCTTCTTGGTTGAACGAACACTTTTCTGGTCATAGGTATAGGCATTGTTCTCGGAACCGTTGGAGGACCTTGTGAATTCGAGTCTCATGGGAGAGAGGGTCAGCTGAATGTATCAATACATCATCCATGTAGATGATCAGCCACCCTTCGGCAATGAAGTCTTTAAAAGTGTCATCCATGTATGCCTGAAAGGTGGTGGGGAAGTTGCTCATCCCGAAGAACATTACAGTTGGTTCAAAAAGGCCAAGAGGGGTGGTAAAGGCTGCTTTCCACTGGTCCTTGGGTTTGATAAGAATGTTGTTGTATCCCCATCGAATATCTAATTTCATGAATATGGACAACTCCTTTAGTTGGTCAATGAGGTCAGGAATCCTAGGGAGAGGATAGGCGTTTTTGACTGTATGTTGATTGAGGAACCGGTAGTCTTGACAGGGGCAGAGTTTTCCATCCTTCTTTTGGACAAAGAAGAAGGGTGAGGCTTGGGGGGAGTTGGACAGCTGTATTTTTCTGCTTGCTAGATTCTCTTTGACAAATTTCCTGCACGTTTCTGTCTCTTCGGGGTTCAAGGAGTAGTTTTTGGCTCTTTTTGGAACAAAGCTGGGTAAGAGGTCAATCCCATGGTCATATGCTTGGCTGGGGGGAAGGTCGACAGTATCCTCATCTATGAACACGTCTTTATAGTCCTTGTACTGGGGGGGAATGTCTTGCCCGATTTTGACTGCTTCCTGGGCAATGGTGGTCGAGATGGTAACCTTTTGAAGGAGTTCAGGGAGATGGTTGACCCGCTTCTCATAGAGTTTGTGGAGTCTGAAGTTTTCATCTGTTTCAAGGAATCTGAGGAGGTATCGCTGTGCCAGGGCTTCCGCTCCATTCCTTTTTCGAGGGGTGGTGGTTCACTCGAGAGTTACCTCTTTCGTGACCCAGTCAATGACTGGGTTTTTCTTGGTCAGCCAGGTCATTCCTAGGATAATATTTTGCTGCTTCCTGCTAGCAAGTACTAGGAAGTCTCTCCTCCTGTTCTTGGTTGATCATTATGGAAAATCTGACTTTGAACCTTATCTGTCCCATCTTGTTTGTGGTTCTGTCCATGTTATATGCATTTCAGGGTTGTTTCAGGGGAATGAATGGGATCTTGTTTCTTTTGGCAAAGGCATAATCGATAAAACATGCTGTGGCTCCGCAGTTGATTAATGTGGTGGTTTTCGCAACTTTTAAGCTTCCAGGGTTTGAAAACTCTATAGGAATGAATAGTGATTTCTCGTCGTTTGGTAGAGTTACATGTGGAAGCATAGGAGAGCACGTCGTTGCTCCAAGTCTCCTATTTAAAAATCCTCTTCTTTGATGTGATTGACAGCCTCATTCTCCTCACTGGGGGGTTGATCAAAGCGCTCTTTCAAGGTTTGGAGGACTTCTTCTCTGTCAATCTTTTGTTCCCCTAACTTTTTTACGTAACCCTCCAATTCTTCTGTGTGGGAATCAATTTCCCTTACTCGTTCTGGAATGGACGGCTTTATGGGGCTTCTTCCAGGGTGTGGATTCTTTCCTTTCTGGGAAAAGTGATTCCTGGTGTGGCATCCAACCTTGTGACAGTGGTAACACCTGTTTTTGCGATTGTGTCTCATCCTTTCTGCTTTGGATAGTCTGATTACGTCTATGTCCATTGTGTTTGGGTCCCTTCTAGTCCTCCCGTCGTTTCGGGAAGACTGGAACCTTCCTAGGTGGAAGTCGTTGAGTCTCTCATAGGCTTGGGTGTGGGTGCTGACGGCGGCGATCCATCCTCCCAGGGTGGTTGGTTCTGTTCCCCTGAGGATGTCACTGATCAGGTTAAAGGGGAGTCTGGCGCAAAAGAGGTCGCAAATCATTGCTTCGTCTGTCATCTTGGTGAGTGAGAGAAGGAGGTAGAATTGAGTCAAGTAATCCTTCAGGGCTTCTGCGGAGATTCCCTTCATTCGTAAGTTCCTGATCCTCCTTTGGGTGTTGGTTGTCTCATCCTTCGAGGAGAAGGCGTTCTTGAAGTTTTCTTCAAAGGTTTCCCACTTCTTATAATCCGTGTTGGTCTCCAGCTTGTTGTAGTATCCTTCCACGAAGGTCTTTCCTTGTCCTTTGCTCATCCTGCTCAGGGTGGTGGTGATTATTTCTTTGTCAGTCATTTTTGCCTTTTTCACGTTCCTCCAAGCCTTCATCACTTTCAGCCACCAATCGACATTCTCTACTTTTCCAGAAAAATCCTTTGGGAGGCTTTCTTTTCCCATCTCATCATCAGAGTCAGGGTCTTCTTCATCGGCATCGGGGTCCCAGTCTTGCCCTCCTGGTTCAGGCAGGTGGATGTCCAGGTCAGGGGGAGGGGGATTGTGTCGGGGTCTGGTGGGGTTGAAACTGGGAAGAGGTTGGGTGGGGGTTCGAGAAGTTTCCCTAGATGTCCTTTCCAACTGTTGTTGTTGCCAGCAGCGGACATTGGCCTCATCTCTTGCTTGTGAGTTGGCAAAGTTGAGCTTGCTCACTCTCTGCTGAGCGTGGTAAAAGGCCCTGTCCTTGGGAGAGAGGTCGGGGTCGTCTGCTGGGTCGTATCTGGATATGTTGGGCAAGCTTTAGGTAAAGTGTGCGTTTCTTTTTCTAGGAAAGCTAGTTCTTTTATTATGCTAAATGATCTTCTGCGAAGTCATTTGCTTAAAGGGGTCTTTTCCTATAGGGAGGTTACTTCCCCAAGAAGACAGCATTCACTCAGAAGTAGAACGGAGACTTTAGAACACCAGAAGATACGCTTGTATTGCATAGAACTAGCTTAAGTCTTTCTACTACACAAGTGAGGTCTTTTATACTTGAGAGAAGCACTAGATGAGGCAAACAAAAGAAAGGGATGAAAAAGGAGAACAATGGAGGTTAGGAACTACAATCTGATCAGAAGGACTCTGATCAGAGAGGAGAAAGAAACGAGGTCCGTGATCCGATTGGAGAGTAATCAGGGAACGAGTTAGTAACTAAGGAAGAAAGGAACGGGGTAGTTGATCAGGGTGATGAGTCACAGTCTAGAGACAAAGAGGGTTCGTAAGGGGAAGGCCAAAGAGAGAACAAGAGGAAAGAAGTATTAGGAATGAGAAGAAAAAGAAAGCAAAATTTGTAACACTTATAGCACAGGCATTCCATCCTGAAGATCTGACACTCTCTAGAGGTTCAGCTTGTGAGGCAGATGAAGCATGCTAAAGAGATTTTTGCCAAGAGGAATATATGGGGGGATTTGTGCAAGATGAAATTTCCTCCACAAGCATCTGTGAAATTGGAAAGTTTGTACATACTATATATGCTCTCATCTCTATTCTGTTCCATTGATGATACTATTAGACATGGATACATCTGACACAGGGTGTCACATATTGTTGGAGCAGACTACAGTTGTATTGAATGATGCATCATTGCAGATGTTGTTGATTACAGCACAAGAAAAGAATATTCTACTATGCATTGAGTATGCAGCCAGATAGTAAGTAAAACAGTTTTTGAATCTGAAAGGTATATATATATATATATTGATGTGTTAAAGTGTCTTGGTGCCTTATACTGAGCTCAGGACCACCCAAGAGAATCCTGAAGATGTTGATCTGGGCAATACATTGGTAGATTGGTTTCCATACACACAGGTAAGATTCTGAGTCAGTGTAACTTTTTTCAGATAACAAAAATGATTATATCCTTGAATGATACTGATGTATGGTTAGGTAATTACAGTGGCTCAAAAAAGTGTCCCAATATTGAGCCATTTTGAAGAGATTGGAAGATTGTAGGAGAGCAAGAATAAATCAGGTAAAGTGCTTGCAGGATGGATGAAAATAATTGCTCTTGGCATTCAGAAACCACTTTGGTCATGTGATTTGGTTGCCATGGGAGTGAGATACAAGCATTTCAAAATGGCATGTCATTGGGACACTTACATATGGTAAGGGTATAGCCCAACTCAGAAGTGGATACCAAAAAGGAAGGAGGGATACCAAAGGGAGTGTTGTCTGAGTAGGGTAAAAGAGGGTTGGTTAAAGAAGGAAGTGTTTTGAAAAGGGATGGCTGAGGGGCAGTGGGGGCACAACCAAAAGGGGCTGTGGCAGGATGATCCTAGGGAGGCCTAGGGAAGTTTCAGGGAGGATCCAGGGAAGTTCCAGGGAAGTTCTGGGGAAATGCAGTGGAGTGGGGATAGCTGGGGGATGGCTGTGGTCAGGAACAGCTGAAGGAAGGCTGTGATTGGGGACAGCTGGGGGAAGGCTGTGATTGGAAACAGCCAGGGGAAGGCTGTGATCAGGGACAGCCGGGGGAAGGCTATGAAAGAACAGTCAAGGGAGGCTGTGGGAAAACAGCCAAGGGAGGCTTTTGTAGGAGAGTGCTAGGATGTGCTTAGGTGGGAGGTTGGTGTGGTTGGGTGGGAGTTGGGGTCTTGGAGAAAGGAAAAAGATCAGGGTAGCACCAGAACTGTAACAAGAATACTGTTAATAAAGCTACCTCCTACTTCTTTTCCACTAATAGATTGTAAGTGGTCTGATGTGGATTTGAAATGACAATACTGCTAACCAGTATGCCTCCTCCTGCTACCTGATTGATAGGATGTAAGTGGTCTGATGTGGATTTGAAATAAGAATGCTGCTGATCAGCATACCTCTTGCTCTCTCATTGATAGTATGTACATAAATGGTCTGATGTGGATTTGAAATGAGAATATTGCTGATCAGCATGCCTCTTGCTTTCTTACAATAGAAAGTAAGTGGTTTGTTGTGGATTTGAAATAAAAATACCACTAATCAGCATACCTCCTACTCTTCCATTGATAGCATGTAAGTGGTCTGATGTAAATTTGAAATGAAAATGCTGCTGATCAGCATACCTTTTGCTCTTCTATCAATAGGAAGCAAGTGATTTGTGTAAATTTGAAATGAGAATACCACTGATCAGCATTCTTCCTGCTTTTTCATTAATAGGGAGTGAGTAGTCTGATTTGAATTTGAAATGAGAATACCACTGATCAGCATTCTTCCTGCTTTTTCATTAATAGGGAGTGAGTAGTCTGATTTGAATTTGAAATGGAAGTGTTGTTGACCAGCATACCTTTTCCTCTTCCATTGGTAGTATGTACTGTAAGTGGTCTGATATGTATTTGAAATGAGAACCCTACTGATCAGCATGCCTTCTTCTGCTCCCCCATTGATAGGGAGTAAATGATCTGATGTAATTTTGAAATGAGAATGCCACTGATCACCATGTCTTTTTTCACTCTCACATTGATAGATAGTAAGTATTTTAATGTGGATTTGAAATAAGAATGCTTCTAATCATTATACTTCTTGCTCTTATATTGATAGGTGAAAGAACCCAAAGCAACTATGCTTCAAGTAACACCAACTAAAGGGAAATTGAAGTGATGAAAAGGAAGTGATGTGAGCCCTAAGATCTCCTGAGTTCTGCCTTGGATGAGATATCCAAAGAGACTAGACTGGGAATACCAGTCATAGCCTTCTGGGTTTATATATTCATACAATGTAGGTACATGTTTGTATTGGATCTACCAATGTAGGGCATAGGGTAACAGTAATTAAATATATGAGGCATAGGCTGTGCATAGAGTGAAAAAGCAAAGATTAATAGCATGAGATGCACACACAGTGTGGCAGAATGGAAGTGAAGTATAATGGTAATAACTGTGGGAATAATATAGCTATATCAGGATTAGATCTCAGATCTAATCAGGAAGAGATGTAATGTCTGTGCTTGATTAGTGCCTTTGGGGACAAGTCACATATGTCAAGTCCTTTTGTAATGCATAGATAAGATTGTCTATAAGATAAGATAAGATAAGATTGGCTGTCATGTGACCTTGTCATGTGATCTATCTTTGAAGGGGGAAGTCATGGGTGTCATGTGACCTCAAGTCATGTGAGTGATCATCTAGATCTGAAAATAGAAAAGTTGAAAAAGGGGTTTTTTTGTCCTGCAGTCTAGTGGACTGTAACAATAGAGAGTAAGTGGTCTAATCTGGATATGAAATGAAAACAGCATTGTTGATTAGCTTGCCTTCTCCTGCTCTCTCATTGATAGTATGTAAGTGGTCAGATCTGGATTTGCAATGAGAATGTTACTGATTAGCATGTCTTCTATTTTCTCATTGACAGACAGTAAGTGATCTGATCCAGGTTTGCAATGAGAATATTACTGATGGGGATGTCTCCTCCTACTCTTTCATTGATAGTATGTAGGTGGTCTGA
>JBBPKW010000771.1:0-11700 GCA_038089475.1 Boletus aff. vermiculosoides | reverse complement strand
TGCGAAATATATGAATAGCTGCTTATTATGAGAGTAAGGCACTATTATTAACTGTCCAGAATATCTCCAGATATGCTTAATATGACATTACATTATTGTCCATAGTTTCTGGGCCACCCCTATAGCCTCCTGAGATAAAAAGTGGGTATGAGAAGATATGATAATATACAATTAAGGAACTACATTCATGCCCTGGGCTTCTAGTATGATATACCTACATATAATGCCTAGCTTAGGACATGATGTGCCTATCTATATGTCTAGAAAACAAATGTACCAATTCTATGTTTTTCATAATAAATTACTTATATTTCTATTAAACTCTTTAGGGACTCATTACAGCAGTCAGATGGGTTCTGTTACAAGTATATAACATGTTTATGTATGTACATTGTGTCTACAGTAAGGAAATGGCCCCTGGTAAGGGAGGAAATGCAGGAAGGGACATAAATTGACATATCCAAAAGTGGACATGTTGTAGAAGTACTAGTGGCTGCTTCTTTTGGCTTCTGGCCCCTTTTAGACCGCTTAAATCGCTTACATAATCACCTTGAAAGCGCACCACCATCTGATGTAGTTGCCCCTCACATGGACAGCAGTGGCATGTAGGAGCCTGCCTTTGTCAGAACAGGCAAGCATGTGCATAACTGCTTGTCAGACCACACCCCTACATTCTACAAACCAGATGTGTATGCTCTACATTCTTTGTTTCTATGCTACAACGTTTGTAGTGTACTCGCTTGTTCTCTTTTGTTCTTGACCCTTAGTACTGTAGTCTAACCATTTACATTCAAATACTTAAAGCCAAACATATATAGTCTCTAGCTTAACAGCGCTCCCCTCAGTCTGTTGCCTGCATGCAACTGAGGTGAGCTCTCAATACTGTAGTTCCTCTAATCATGCTCACTTCGTACTTAGTTACTCTATCAGGTGAATATACAAACAGTCCATTGCCCACATATGACTGAGTTACTCTATCAGTGTGCTCCATGTTCCGATATTGCTCGTATCTTCACAGCCTTGATACCACATACTTTTTCCAGTTTGTGGCAGAGCTCAGACACATAAATGTCAGGTGTGCACTCAATACAACCTTTGAGAAACTACAAGTTTTAGTTGAGAGCTGTTTGGGTGAATGTAGATGCTATCTTACTGCAATATCAAGTGAGTTGAGCTTCTCCAACCTGGTTCAACCGGTATTTTTTGGACAGCACCAGTCTTCAACCACAGCTCCATGGTACATCAAACGGTTCTCACACTAATCCCAGTGACATTTGCAATCTGACTGGGCTGCATGAAAACTGACATAGTAACATTTACATCTTTGCAGCTTTTGGAATGTGATGACAATTTCCATATACCATAGTACTAGTCATAGTGGATAGTTACAAGCTGCTTTCATGGGGTTCGGCCACTCAGGACCCAATGACCAGACCTATGAGTACACCTACTTCATTTGGTTATCTGTTGTTTGGTTTACACCATATATAAACAAAAAAACAAAGGTGAAAAAAAAGGAAAAGTAGTCAAACATTTTGTAGCTAGCTGGAATAAGTATGCTTCAGAGCATAGCAAATTTTCATGTCACTGTGTTCACTGGATATGGTCCCAAAAGTACCATATATGGCGAAGTGACAAGCATGTTGCTATGTCAGTGGCTGACACCAAAAATGATACTCCGAAAACCATTGTGCAGCAAGTTTTGTTATGACAACATCCTGCTGAAATCCCAATTCTTCTCAGCTCACTGTCCAAATTATGGTGTCTTCTGACTCAAGTCAGCAAGAACTCTACATGTATGCTGCAAGGCTTCTCAGGGCAATCAATAGCCCTCAAGTTGAAGACTATTCCAAGCAGAGGGAATGGATTCTTCTGCTTGCTGAAGAAGTGGTAAGCACATCAAATTTATTTCATATTACTGACTCAGCACCCAACAGGAAAAAGCCAAAAAAGGTTTCATGTACCCCTCATCCAGCAAAGTATGCATTCCATGCATCATGATGGAGCTTGTGGCAAAGCTCCGCCTCAAGTCAGTAGACAAGATCTCGTTTGATGAAGTTGTGGGTGAGGACCCCATCATCAATCAGTTCATCACAGAGTCATGATGGAAGGGACAGATCAACAGCAACTCCAGTATCCCAATGAACATCAACATCGGCAAGTCATCAACACACTGGTGGACAAAATTTGATCCTGTTCCCATTTCATCCACCACTGCTGCAATCTCCATCCTGCCTGCCACCACCACTCCCATCCCAACTTCTTCAGCTGTCGTCACAGAAAAAACACAGCACACAAGCCATCTGATGGTTGCTTTGCCACTGGTTGGTTCCTGGCACCAGGTAAGTAATCTTAAACGTTCTACATTACATGAACTCAGTGAGGACAGGGAAAACACTGGAGCACCACAGGAGTCAGAGGTATCATTGTGAATTAAATTGAAATGGCAAAGAGTGGAAGGTACAGACACACCGAAAATGATTGTGGAGCTATTTTTCAACCCAGTGAGTGATTATTTATCCACACAAACCATTACACTAACACAAAGCCAGAAATGTGTGTATTGCCGGGTGAAGGGCTTGAGCTGCATGGTGAGCACCACTCCCAGTGGCAAAATCAAGCCATGCACAGTTTGCTTGTCCCAAAAGTCCAAGTGCAGTGTCTTGGACAATCTTCCTGACATCATCAACTGTGAAGGCAACATCATCCATCCAGCAAAGACATGGAGAGAGCTCCTTTCCCGATCCAAAAGGGGTCATGAGCCAGCACCCCATAAGTTTCAGGCGAAAGTAAAGTCCAAGATGAAAATGGCGATGAAGATCAAACAGAAGGCCCAGGAGACAGATGATGAGATAAATGATGATGATGATGAAAGGGACACAGATTGTTATGGTTGCAACTGGCAATTGTAATAAGTAGACACAATGTGTACTCCTAGGCTTGGTACACCAGATGTGTCCTTGACAGTAGGATGTGTACTAGCGAAAGGAAGGCTAGTAGTCCTAAGACCTGTAGGACTTGGCCAGGCAGACATCAAAGGAGTCAACTTCTGTAATAGCACTGTTGTCATGGTCAGGTATGGACTCTTGGTGAGGAGAAGACCAAGAGGATCATGTGACATCTAGACAGGATGCTCTCTAGATGGGGTGACTCGGAAGGGAAGGGGCAGAGCCAGATAGGGAGGGGGGTTCTCCCTAGGTAGTGCTGTTAGCATCAGGTCAGAGGGTAGGGAGAAGCTTCTTTAATGAAAGAAGTGAAACAAGGGAGAGCGGATAAGAGATCAAGTGAGAGGAGATCACAGGGAACAGAGATCAATAGTACTGATGTATTGAGTAAGAAGTATACATGAGGTGTCAGATCAAGATTAGAGAGAAAGAGGCATTAGAGCAGAGCTCCAACTTATATACACCAGCTGTAAGGGCTTTAGGGCAGGCAATGGTCCATGCACAGCCAATTAGGGAAATACTAAGTAGGATAAGATATTACCGGTTTAGGTAGGTCTGGTTTCTGTCTGCTGAGCACAAAGCTCGAAAGGGGAAGAAGGAAGAGGGGTGGAAATCCCTGGGGAGGATTTGGGAAGGATCCAGGAAAGATCCAGGAAAGATCCATCCAAGGATATTCTGGGAGTGGCAGTGGCACAGCCAAGGAAGGGCTGTGGCCAGGAGATGCTGGGGGTGGCGATGGGGCAGCCTGGAGGGGCTGTGGCTGGGAAGTGCCTGGAGAGGCGGTGGAACAGCCAGGAGGGGCTGTGGCCAGGAGATGCTGGAGGTGGCAATGGGGCAGCCTGAAGGAGCTGTGGCTGGGAAGTGCCTGGAGAGGCAGTAGAACAGCCAGTAGGGGCTATGGCTGGGAGCTCTCAGGGAAAGCTACCAGAGGAAGGGAGTGCCATAGAGGAGAACCGGTGGATAAGTGTGGGTTGGAGGGAAGGGAGGAGTCCTAGTGGGAGGACTGGTGATTATGAGGGGGAGATCGGTTATCCTCAGGGGTTTTGTGGCATAAATGAGCGCAAGGATGCACTTAGATGGAGGGGGTTGGTGAATGGTCAAAGGAAAAAGACCAGGGGAGACACCAAAACTATAACACAGATCCTGAGGTGGACTGCCAGGGTGACAGTGATCATGAGTGCATCCTGGAAGGCGAAACTGGGATGGTAAGCAATGCATTCACTCCTTTATCCGAGGTTACTAACTGTACTGTTAGATTGGAATTGGGGTCACTGGCCCATCAAGGTCCGAGACTGGTGCAATAACAGCAGTAAGTCAGATCCTTGCACAGTATTGTGGTAAATCTGACTTAACCATTAGTTCATGGACATTGACCCACCTGCCAGAGCTATTGGAGACTCAGTGGATATGCAAGTTGACATTTTTGAAGCCACTCTTGCAAAGGTGAACCTGCAGAACAATGAGCTGTTGAAACAAGCTTGGCAACAAATGGAAACGATTGCCGAGCTTGACAACAAATTTGAGTCAGCAATGCTTTTGTTGCACCAGTGTCAGCCTCAAAACCTTCATACCCAGATATCGGACAGACTTTGGACAGTGATCCTCAAGGACACTGAAGCCCATAATCACCTGTGCACTGAGATTGCTGAACCCTGCGAACAATCAGCAATTGTGGAGGATTGACTGGTTGCACTATCCAAGAAGGTCAGCCAAAATGACTGATGTATAGCAGTTAGTAGACTGTCACATCTAATTAACAATGCTGTTGGCAGCCTTTGCTTACCTGAATGTACATGTTACTTACCCACTGCTACAAGTTCCTCTTCCAAAACATATGGACAACAATCAGCCCATTTTTGTCATTGTGTGCACGATTTCTTTTCTTATCTGACTTTTTTTTCTTTTTTTTTGTCCAAGACAGAAAATAAATATGGGTGAACAATGCCACACCTCTTGGTGCCATACTTCAACTTGAACAATGCTGAGCCTGAGTGTGTTTGGCTTCTGCATCCCAAGCTGTACTCCACCTACAACCTGCCATCAACTAAGGAGCCCATGCTACCACCCACTGCCAACCCCTTTGCAGCATTGTTGAGTATGAGCTCCTTGCTGTCATATAGGCAGCATTATCCATCACCACTCAAGCCGGTATTCTCTCCTCCCCCAAACCCTTCTGTGGCATACTTGACTCTCCACCACTCTCAAACACCTTCACTGTCTTATTCACCATTGATGTCCAAGTCCCTGGCATCATTGGTGTCTCCACCCACTTCACTCAGCTGTTATAATTTGTGCTACATATTTGCCTAATGGTTCCCTCATGCTTATGGTGCTACTATCAGGGCTCAGACCCATGGAGGGGAGTGCATCTGGGAAAGACTGCTTCCATCAAAGGGAGGTGCTTCCACCTCAGACCCTCTGGGCTTGTGGAATGTTATTAGGAAGCTCCTATGTACTAAGCCTTCATCTGAGCTTTGCTTCACCTACATTTATTTTTTCTCAGATGAGAAAGGGAACACATGAGAACAGGGGTTGCACACATAGTCACTCAAAAAATCCACTGATTTTTGTCCATGCCCATCACACAAGCCTGCTTATACAAGCACACTGTATCTGAATATGATTTGCCAAATGAAATTGGAATCTTGTAACAAGCTGGAAAAAAGGATTTAGATATCAACAAAAATTTGTTAGTCTATTCCTGCATCTCAATTTCTAGACTGGATTCCAGAAACTCCTGAAGTTCCAAATGAATTGCTGTCCTTGCATCAGCATTGGCACTGGACCGGAGGTTGCTTCTGATTGCCTGGATTGCATCTGGATTTGCTGAATGCCTTTCAATGATTAGGTGGCTGACATTGAGAACCCTTTCTTTGGCTAAATTGGTGTTCAACTGATTGCTTAACTCAATTACCAATGCCTAAACCACTTGCAATGCCTCTTGTAGATCCTTCTGTGTCAGCAAGAGCATTTTCATTGTAGGCAAGCCAACATATCTTTGGATATGGTGGTCGATCTGCATACCAGGTTAGACTTGTCAAAAGGATGTTCAATGGAATATGCACTTACCAGAGTGAGGATGGCTGCCTCTGAGCCTCAGTATGTCCATGTCGCCACCTTAGGATTATTGAGCAGACCTTCAGGATGTACCCACCATCAATTGATTTCTGCTGCACTGAGTTCATTTACCATCTCCTCAGCAAATGGGACCTTTGAATTGCTGGTTGAGTGCCTGCTTGGCAAAGGTGAGTGCCCTCCATTGACAGGAATCTGGGAGTTTCAGGGATAGTTGGGTGCATGCCCTGTAATATGGTGGCACTGATGAGCATTGTGACAGCTTTCTGTTGAGGGTCAAGTCAAACAAGTGATAGCTACAGGTTACTTTGCTTGTCATCATTTCTGTCACTCTTTGCCAAAACATTTTGCAGAGTGGTGAACCATGAGGTGGTAATTTTTTGAATATTTTGTCAAGCTTGTATACCATGACTGAGAGTTGAACTTCAATCATGAAAGAGCTCCAAGCAAAGTCATTTTGGGTATTGGTGGGTCTGGGTAAAATAAGATTGTCCATGACAACAAGGCACAATGGCAAGGGTAGCAGTGAGTGCACTCAATAAAGCATTAAGTAGACTAAGTACAAGTTTTGGTGGTTGAACAAGTGATCTTAAATCTCTGGGTGAGTTGTTCGGCATCTTCCTTCAACTTTTCCCACACTACACACTCTTTCGCCACAATGCATTTTTGGCCCCTGTCCTCATCTGCTGCATTGTACTGTGCATTTCAATTTAAGCTTTGGTTGTGAAAATAATTGGCCATCCACTCCATTTCTGCTTCAAGAAGGTCAACTTCCTCTCCAAAGCAATCCTTTATTGCTTTGGCACACAACCATTGAATCCTGAAAACTTTGGTGAAGTTGTCAGAAATTGACCAAGTTTGAGCAATGGTACCTACATTCCAACATCCAATTGTTGCTTTCAATATTCTTAGGAACATCAATGGTCCAAAACCAAGGAAGACATTTGTTTCACTGACCCAAAAGTGAAGGATTCATTAGTATGGTCTGAGAAGTCAGATCCTCAGCTTTCAACTCTTTGTAAGTTTGAAGAAGGTCAGGTCCTGCACCAAGCGAGATCATTGCTAACCTGCACTGTCTGTAGATGGTGGTGTGTAGCTTGATGGCATCATCTATAGAATATACATTGTTCCAAGCTCTTGTTTTCTTTTGTTGGCTGTGACTGGCATGTCTGACCTGGGTGCAATATAAATAAAAGCAATGTCCCAAGTCAATGCAGAGCTGATGCAGAGCATCATTCACCTGTCCTTGGTGGAGAACAAGTTCTTTCTTGGCCAACAATTCAATGCTGAGATCTTGACATCTCTCTGATCCATATGTAGATGGCAAGAATACCTTTCTTTGCTTGGCATCAGCATCATCCAGCCAACTGTCATCACTGCTATCTTCTTTGGTGACAAAGACTGAAGAATCATCAAATTTCTGCATCTGCATATCTAAACACTGTCGCCTTTTTGCCAGCTCCAGCTGTTCTTGGACAGTTGGTGAATTAGAGATTTTCTTGGTGAATGCCTCAACTCTGAGCCTGTCCATAAAATTATTATCGGTAATGAGTTAAAATCAGAGGGGACCAACTGAGTCTCTTGCAATTTCAGACCAAGGTTTAGCCAAGTGGCAGTATCTCTCTGGCCATTCAGTGTCATGGTATCTTGTGTTAGATATAATTGCATGTCTGCTTTGCTGGGACCTGTGTTATGTGAAGACAGAATGAATATACAGGATGCGAATGGAAATCATGGAGGGATTGCCTTGCTTAATATGTACATTGAACAAATCCATCAATGAGATGTCTTCAGCATGTCTGGCTTGAGCATCCTCTTCCTCTGCAAACCACTTCTTGATGATGTTGGCATTTGCAGCAGCTGTCAGGGATTTGTAAGCCTGTTTGGCCAATGTTAGCCCCTTCAGTGACTTCTTGTACTTCCTACACAAGGAAGTAACTTGTTTTTGGTCAGTTTCATTCCATACTGGAGCTGAGAACCCACCCATCCTCAACAAATTTTTCCAGTTGTTGTCCAGCATATGGTCATCTAAGACCTCTTGCCAATGGGCCATCATTATTGACCTTGTGCTGCCACTGACTTCATTTAATGAGGACCACAAAGTTTCCAGAATTTCACTGTCCACCTGGCCAACTCCAGGAATGTAGTTCAGCGAGTATCGTGGTGTGCAGATGTCCTGGTGAGCATGTATGTGGAATAATCCAATTCCCCAAACAATTTGTAAGTTCAGAGATAACTTCAGAGATGGACTTTGTGACACTTGGAGATGAAAGTTGATGCTGTACTGGCAGGCTATGTCATATAGAATCACTGCCTTGGAGATACCTTTCATTTGATTGAGGGCCTTGTAGAGAGCAAAGTTGATATTCATTTGCCTTTTGCCCTTCTGAAAATCCACGATGCTTGTTGGTACAAAGCAACTGTGCCTTGCACATGCAATAGCACCAATTCCAGTAGCATCAAGATGGCAATGGGTACCATGGGTACCTTTGACTGCATGATGCTCATTGCATGTAGTTTTCTACCGGGTTGCTTGAGTTGAATCACCGACTGTGAAATCTGATTCCCTGAAGAGGATATGCACTCACTGGCTGTGTGTCCTTTGTGGTGGACAAATGCTGTTTATACTTGTCCAACCCAGTATAGTAACCAGATTCTTTTGTCAAATGAACGTCATGACTATTTCCCCTAGATTTCATATGCTCTGCAGAGAAGTTGCCATTGACGACGAAAACCCTCTGGTACTTCCAGTGGTCAGCATCCTTGTTCCAATCCAAAGGAAGGTTAACACCAGGTTGGGGGCAAGTTGGACAGAAGTATGCTAGATCTCTGGGACCAGCCTCACAGCAAGTGTGAGCAAGGCCAAATTTGATCTTATTCTGGAGAAGTCTCCATTGTCTGGATATTCTCATTAGTTCACAATAGTGGTCCTGGGTGACAAAGAGTTTCACCAATGACATTTCAGTACAACCATGTCACTCACCGATTGGGTATGAGGGAATAATGAATCAGTTACATGGCGAAGATAGTTGAAGAAGCTATTGGCAGTAACTTTACACTCTAAGTTCATCAACTGAAAGTCATGCAGAACAGTGAAAGTAAATGTGGTTCTTGGGCATGTCTGGGTGGCCGGATACAAGCCAATTTGCATCAATTGATGGTGGATGGGGGAGTGATCATGATAGTGACAAGGTTGAATAGCAAGACAATGAATGCCAGAACGGTTGATGATGATGATGAGAGGGCATCCATTTATGTCATACCATTTCTTTGCATTGGATTCCTTGTTGCCATGTTCCAAGGAAGACAAAATATGATTGAAGGCTGAGGGTTCATTGGGATCGGCAAGACCAGGATCATCAATAATTTCTTCACTAGAATCATCACTATTATCCTCCTAATCATCATTGGGAGCAACGATAGCATTAGGGCAGGGCTGACCACCATGCCCAAGATGTAGGACTACTCCTACCACTGATACTGAAGAAGGTGAGAAATACTCCCCACACCATACCTTGACATGGTGGAATGGAGATTGAGAATGATTTAAGCAGCAACACTGGATGCAGGACAATGGTTTGCTGAAACAGTCCAGGCAGTACCAATTCCCTTCTCTACCACATCCTTTCTGACAGAGACAATTGCCAGAATAACCTTCATGTTGCACAAGGATTTCAAGGTAATCATCAGCAATGGCAAGCCATTCCTGCATGAATTTGCTCTGTCCCTGTAAACTCAGCATGATAAGCTTGTGGTGTGGAATGGGGGGTTGCAGCAAGGACCTTTTTTTGCTTCTTTTGATTCAAAGGAACTGGGATGAAGCCATTATCGTGGAAAGTAGTGTCATCCTGGGCTGTCCAGGCTGAGATGAAGGAGTGTGAAGTTGATGCTTCCTGGAAAGTAGCCCCAGGCGTCACTGGCAATTTCTTGATTGGACCAGGCTTTTGTACACTAAACACAGTTCAGGACCCCCACTTTGTGTGTCTTTCAGTCAGGTCGACATGGGTGGATCTTGCAATCTGTACTGCTCACAGACAGGAGCCTGCCATGCTCAGATGAAGGGAATGTATGCAGTTTTTGTGGGGGTGAACTGGACATATTATGAACAGATCTTTGTAATATTTCATTTCAGGGTTTTTTCGCTTCCATGTTCTTGATTTTATGAAAGCTCTGAAAGTTCCACTCACCTCCAGAGAATTCACTGTCATCTTCCATCCATTTTTCTGTCTTCTCAGAAGTCTCATTCATCTCACTCCCCACATTAATCTGATCAGCATGCCTGGAGTCACCTTCACTGATGCTCAAATTGAGATCCTCAGTGGTGCCATTGAGGAATATAATAAGATTACTGATAAGGAGAAGGCAACAAAGAAGGCCAACTTCATCCTCAGCCTCACTAAGAAAGTGGCTTCTTCTGAGGAGCTCAAGGATACCAAAGCTTTGGAGGATATTGAAGTTGTAAGTACATGTATTTCAAGAGTTTTACTTGTTGAGGAACTAAATATTGTTGATAGTCCATTAGCAACTGGTTGTCTACCCATGGCAAACAGGCGAAAAAAGAAAGCAAGTTCTTCAAAGATATATCTACATACTTGGTCTTTGTGGAGAAGATGGCATATGAGATCAAAGAGGCAACTGTGAAACTCACTGCCAGCCAGCCTGGTTCAGCTGATTACATTGGTCACCATCGGAAAGCAGCAGCCAAACTCTTTAGGAAGCTCAGTGAAGATGAGATTGCAAGGTTCAAAGCAATTGCTGAGCAGTGGAATACTCAAGGTGCTCCTGCCAAAGTGCAGGAGAAGTAAGTGTCTACTCAGTATCCATGTATGTGATGCACATTTCAATTCTATGACCATAGAGAGCAAAAGTGGAACCTGGCACCATACTTTTGTCAACTCAGTGGAAACCTATGGAAGAGGTTTGATATCAGGATATTAATGTTTTGGGGATATGCAAATGAGGAGGGGAAACTCTTTCAGTCATGGTAAGTCAATCTAGCAGCATAGTAGAGAAATATTTCCAAATTGAAATGCCTAGCATTGACCATAATGACAAATTCAGCAATGTTGTGACATTCAACAAGGCATTCCCAGATGAATACAAGAAATTCAATCAGGAATGGAAGATGTACCTAGCACAGGCTTTTGGAAGTGAGTCCAATCCAATATTTCTCCATGATCAAATATCACAGCTTGATTTCAGGGGAAGCTGGGCTGGCAAAGAAACCATCCAGACCAACCATCACAATCACTGATGATGGACAGCCATTACTTCCTGACATCAATTTCTCCAAAGCAAAACTCGCTGACTTAAAGGTACTATTAAGGGAGTATTTGATGAAATGCTATCAGAATAGCATAGGAGACACCAAGGCCAGGATTCCATGGAAACAGCTTCAACAGACCCTGAACAAGTTCATTGATATGTCAGAAGGCTATTTACCAGCAGGGATAGGTCTCCTTGACCCATCGCACATATGGCAAGGTGATGTCATGGTTATTTTATATCATCTGAAACAACATCAAGACAACAAGGAGATCAAAGTTGTTTTCGAGTTCAAGAGTGGTGCTACTCACTGGTGAGAAGTGCAGAGTCAGAGAAGATCAGGTTTCCAGTCTTCCTCATCCAGATCTTCCATATCACAGACCACTACACCAGGGCCCCCCAAGGTGGCTTCACA
>JBBPKW010000766.1:1275-11742 GCA_038089475.1 Boletus aff. vermiculosoides | reverse complement strand
ATATCAGATTTCGGAAGGAGGCACCTCCGGGCTCCGAAAATCGGCCCTATATGACCCGCACAACATGGCCAAATATGGTCTTTTCCGATGCGTATCGATACGCTCCGTTTACTTACAACTGCATCCGGCTGCCTACATTACAGACTTTGTGCCAGCAAGGTTTACGCCGACAATTTCCGAGTCAAAACTACGTACCAATGCTGGTGCCAGAACCAGATGTATTCACTGCCATTATTCGTCAGTGGTGTCGTCGATTTAAAGTAAAACGGTTCGGATGTTCAAAAGTGTTGCTGGATCTAGTAGGTTCACAGAGCTGCAGACTCTGAGGTAACCACATAGGGAGAGGCCTCGATGTGCAATTATGGGTGGAATGGGTGCCAGTGTAACAAGAGTATGCAGTGCGCATACGCCGACTCCTAGTTACTTTGC
The DNA here is from genome assembly GCA_038089475.1 of Boletus aff. vermiculosoides. Classification (NCBI taxonomy): domain Eukaryota; kingdom Fungi; phylum Basidiomycota; class Agaricomycetes; order Boletales; family Boletaceae; genus Boletus; species Boletus aff. vermiculosoides. The sequence continues at coordinate 11,313 of JBBPKW010000766.1, read as the reverse complement.
TTGACTTGAAGTTGACGCCGGTAGTTGGCAACTTGGCATTTCCAAGTGAGGGTACTTACTGCCAACATATTTCCTGTCTCCATTATCTCCGCAACAAGACACCGAACGATGAGCAGGTCAGCCACGCTTCAATAATCACTTTTCGGTAGAAGAGACGGTTTCTTCCACTTTCAGTATCGCAGCACGCAGGCGAGGGATTTGAATAGATTCCGTCTTGATGTTACTATGGTTTTGAGTCCAATTGTTAGTAGCACCCGTGTCCATATGAGATGCATCTTCAGGCGCGCCGGTAATACAACCGCGATAGTCTGGTTGGTCGCTACTCTAGTACCTGTAAGATAGGGGTGTTGAGTCCAAGTTTGTAACAACATGCTTAGTCATAGTGCACTGACTCTTTTAATTGAGACTGAAATACTTCGGCAGTGGCAACTTCTTGCAAGTCATTCCCTGCAGCCCCCGGTCTCCTTTGAGGGTGAAAACTCGATATATCGCGTGTAGCAAGAAGACTAGATAAGCTACCTTCCAATTTCTCTCTGTGCTGTGCATGTACGCCGCAGCGCGGTCAAAGGTAACGCATTTCATGCTCCTTGGTTTGTATACCGCAACTTCGAAGAACTGGTCTAGGTTAGCAATATACGCCGACCGGGGCGTCATTGTGCTCAACAAGCCTCCATATCTCGTTTGCCAAGGGTCCGACGCACAGCATGGTGAAGTAGGTGCACACAGGTTGGCACGCGATGCCCTTGGTTAAATTTAAATTCATACACAGGATCAAACGCCTAGAGAGAGAAGTGTGGATAAATTTAATGATCTGCTGTCAGGTGAGTGTTTATTGCCTCAGGATGGAGCCACCGTGAGCTTTCCTGGTTCTAGATCTGAAGAACCACTTTCATTTGGATAAAGTACCTCACACCGTCCATCGCCTGGACAAGGTTCGTGGGATGGCCGCATCTCGACGGAGTCTGTGTAATCCCCATCTATAGTCCACTACCGGAGCGCTCTTACTTGCCAAAAATATTACCGCTGCGAGACAGTTGTCGCGGCAGTTTCACAACAGAACTGTCGGGAAGACCTATCTGGCATTGGTAAGGGGAGGCGAAAAATCTTTTCAAGCGCGGAGCGGTGAAATTAGGGACCCTATCGAGGCTGACGGCGGCCATGTATCTATCAGCCAGAGCTGCAGGGCAAAGTTCGCAGCTACAGATTGGGAGCTTGTGGCCTCTTCCGTTGGTATTCTCCACCCTTACGCCACTTCATATCAGCTTAAACACGTGGTTAGCACAAAGCACCCCTGTCTTTACTCAAACTCACGCTCCACACCGGGTTAAAGCATCAATTGCGCGTTCATCTCGCCCACTCATTACATGGTAAGTCACTCCACTTGTATGTTTTTGGCTCCAATGGCCATAACACTGACCATATCCAAGCACCTATTCTTGGTGACTCTGTGTACTCTCGCAGCCCAATTTCCGAGAAAATCGCCCGCACTATCAGAGTCCCCGAGAACAGGATATTTCTGCATGCCTCGCGTTTGTGCTTTTCCGTAAGCCTGATTCCTATCATGTTTGCCCATCAGCATCTACTGAATTACTTCGTTTCCTTGCAGCGATTTAGGAAAACAGGACACAACAAACACTTTCGCCTTGAGGTGGCAGCAGCCCTTCCGAGCGATTTTGTAACGCTCTGCAAGGATGCAGGTATCCCGTTGGATAAATGGGACATAACCGGTGGGCTATTCGTTGACGGTGAACCTGCCGGTCATGAAATTCCAGACCTCGACGGCAAGTGGCTAAGGCCTAGCCATCGCACGACTCGTTGACCCATGGGGATAAGGATGTTCCAACAATGTAGATGTCTAGTGATTGACACTGATTGCTTATCAGTTTCAGGGACTGGGGCAAGGTACCAGGCAACGTGTTTTCGTTTCCATTGACTCGTTTCTTGGCCCATTCCATGCTATAATGATTAAGTACTACTGCTACTGAACCTTGTTAGACAAGGTTCCAGCCCCGCAATTCATTTAACGGGGCTTCCTCATGTTAACATCGTTGTTGGGACGGCGACTAAGTACCAAGCTACATACAGTATCAGCGAAATACTGACATGAAGGCGAAGACCTGATAGCCATCAGGTTCGCATCAGACCGCATGTCCCTATAACGGTCGTCGCAGTAGTCAAGTGTACATCAGATGCGATGGAAAAAGAGTGCAAAGAAATCAATAAGTATGGCAACTCAGAGTCTGTCATAATCTTTACATCGACCAGCGACGTAGCCTCGTCGTGATCAAAGGGTGTATCGGTGGCCTCCCCCATGACCTTTCATTGGAACGTGGCGGCGCGCATCGGTGGATGGTGGCCCGCCGGAGCTTGAGGTTGTCCCGAGAGTTGAACCTGCCCTTCTTGTTGGGCTTTGAGCAGGTTACCGACGCCCACGGCGATAGCGCCAACAGCCTGGGCGACCCCAGAAGCTAGGACGGTGCCACCGCTGATCGCGGGTATCGCCGGCAACGTTCCCGCGGTAATGAGCACGGCACTGAGCGTTGTCATCGCTCTGGGGTGTTCCGCAGTGAGGAAGTTGAGGGCATGGCATGCGTTGAGTAACCAGGTCGGCACGTTGGATACGGTAGTGACACCTAGAGAAGTAGCGAATTTCATGTTATTAGCGACCACCTAGAACGGTAGGAAGGTGCACATGGTCCATACCCTGGTGTTCTGGAGCTGGGAGTGTCGCAACGGGGAGTGGTGGCAGTGGATGGACTGCTGCTGATACGATCGACGACGACGATGTCGTCGTGACCGCGGCCCCCATGGTGTTGGAACGCTGGGGTGGGTGACGAGCTTTGAAAGCCGACGTTGCAGCATGAATCGCGGTCTCGGAGAATGCCTTGACAGGATTCGGACGAGGGTCCTTGGGTGGAGGCATGGGCGCGGGCGGTTCCACCTTGGTCACCTCAACCAATTCGGTCTCCTTTGCGTTCTTGTCTTTCGAAGTCTTCCAGCGTGTTAGCCAGCTCCCCGATGATCTACGCTCCACTGTAACTGAGGTGGTCGCAGTAGTATCAATCTCCCCTAAACACGAGGTTAGTGGGACTTATCTCTCCCTCGGTCCACGGACGACTCGAAATGCGGCGTACATCCCATGTTCTTCATCGCGATTCTGAACTTCTTCCAGCTCCAACGATACTTGCCACCGTTTATCTGAGCCATGACGTTCTTCAATTCCATAAGGCGGGTTTTCGCCTTTGGGCCCATATAATGCTGGGCGACTTTGTGCCAGTACTCTTCTGGCACCTTGCGGTCGACACAGCCCGATTTGATTTGGTCGAGCCACTCGTCGACGGACGTGTCTTTCTTGGGCTCTCCGTAAAACATGGGTGGATTAGCCCAGGATTCGAAGATGGGGTTGAGGTCGAATTCCTTGATCTTGAACGCCTCGAGCATCGTGAGTAAAACGGACGAGGGGCGGAGAAGATAGATAGAAAGAGCTTGGGCGGTAGAGGAAACGGATCGTTGCTCAACGTTCTGTAAGCGGCAGGGCTTATAAGTGGATCGCGTGCCGACCTTGCGGCCTCATGGGGTTCTTCCGGGGCAACAATGCGAGCTGAGTTGGGTGCAGGACCCTGAGAACCCTGCGTAGTCCACACTCGGGATAGACATCTAAATTGTGCCTACACGTTGCCCGCACGGTGGGGTAATAGATGCACAGCTCCACGTGCTGCAAGGGGGGTCGCGGATCATGATGGATTTCGGCAGACACACTTACCAAAGTAGTCACAGCACAACGGGTTGGCGAGGTCTCGAAGCGAGTATAGTCTTATCATGCGATTGTGTTCTACAATAGAAAAAGAATTGACTGTGGGGCGACGTTAAACACGGAATATCGTGGGAAGATAACTCTTACACGCGTCCCAGAGCTTCTAGGAGAGGCCCTATCCACAGATCACTAGAGATGATTTGGCGGGCGGATTCATCCACAGTCGACCGGGGTCTCATTGATGCATGCACGAAACGATTCGGACGATCGGGAATACTGAAAGCCCACATTCTAGAACCGGGAAGGTGTGAATGTGAATGGCAAGGATAACATGAGGCCAGAAGCACGGCATTGTACTACCGAGTAGCCGAATTAGGGCGTTAGCCACCAATCAGCGATGGAACGTGATGCGAGGTCAACACGTTCACCTTGCGGCGGGCCTTTGCCTGCGCTCACCTAGACCCAGATGGCTGATGCGGCGCCTCTTCCAAGACATTCCTCGGAAGACTGGAAACTTCGGTCGACCACCAGAACAGTCCGATTGACCGCACGCAGCGTCATTTACTTACATAGAAATGACCAAGCACCACCCTTCATTGTAATGAAATGCCAGGGGTGAATTAGGGTCCGGTGTAATCTCAGCCACCAATTTGGTCGACGGGCATTAGTCAGTGGCTAGTCCGTAAATATTTGTCAGCCTCACCATGTTTGAGTGAATCCATAATATGAATAAACGTACCAGGCATCAAGCGCACCGAACGCCATGCAGCCTGGCACCATCACACAGCTCTTGCGCTTCATCTTGATGCGGTCGCTCCTCCTCATCACGTAGTTCAAGCAGTGTATTGGTTTTGAACGTTCTCGGATGATGCTCGGCGTGCTAGAGTTAATATTGCCGTTGATAGTGGTGTGAACGAGAAACTGAACTGGGTAACCTTCTGATTCCATCCGTTAGAAGTTTTTCGTGCGCGGTAAGCGGAATAATTTCACGCCTACAAGGAATTCTCGAAGACCGCCATGGATAGCGACGCTAGATCGGCAACATTAGCAACTACCTGCACAGCAACGAGCCCTGCAAAGACACAGCTCTGACCCACTCGTCCTCAACCAGGATGGGATACGTCCGTCGGAATACTCGCTTAAAAACGTTTTTCAGCTAAGTAGCATGGCGTGGGTTAGACGTCCTATGGCGGTCGGTGTTACAGCTGACGGCAATCCGAGTTATCACTATCCCCTTTGACCAATGACGCGAGCTCTCACCAGCACGCTAACGAATGTCCTGACTTTGAATTGCGAACGAGGTTCGGGCGTTGTTGAGGTTTCTCCGGCCACAAGACACAAGCAGGAGACAAGAAAGCGTGCGCGGGGCTCTGCTCGCGAGGTCCCCGTATTTAAAGGGCATGGAGCTAGGGTGAAGCCTTCCGCGAGGTCTTCCTTCGCAGAACACAGCAGCCAAGATCCCTGAGGTTGTCGGGGAGAAGCAGCGTGGAACTGCGGAGCACCGTGAACATTGAGGGGAGCCACGATGGTGGAGCCATATATCCGTCCATGAGCCACATAGTTCACCGCCGGGTTGTTGAGCTGGCTTAAGCCGGCTCGTCCGCAATGTCAGATATCCTGGACTTGCAATGATCAGGCGCATCTGTATCGACGGGTGATCATTGCCATTACTTGTGAGCTCCCTGGCGAATGCATCAAATTTGGGAGATGGATCAAATACGAGTCATATTGGGTGCCGGGTCCCCCTATGCCGTCAACGTGAGTCTCGACATGTTTCGAGCATCACTTTAACTGAAATGTTTGAATCATTGATTCTCTGCAGCCCAAAGAACGCATAATCAGTTTGAATTCGATGCATAGCGAGGTTTTGACCTTCAGAACTTCACAAGTGATGTGATACATATCGCCGTCAATTTAAGGAATGCACATAGCTACCTTGAGGATACACTGCCTCGCTATGAGCTTTACTTCTGCGGAGCGTGTGGGACACTGGTCCTGGGCTCTTCATTCATCTCAATCAAGGTGGTGTTCCTAGAAGATTCCACATTCATCGTAGCTTGGATTGGGCGAAGAGGGGCACAGACCTGGGATTCGGTCAGCAGGTCGCGGTGAGGCAATGCCGGAATTTGTTCTAGATGGGTTGGTAGAAGCCCACTGGGAAATGTGATTCAGAAAGAGGTCGGATGGCAGAACCGAACCATGCTTTACACGGACGACATCAGCCCGGTGCTTGAAGTAGACAGAAAGCAGCCGGTGAAGCACAACTAAAGTGAGTACCTGCTTAAGCGCGCACGTGACCAATTGAGCTATTGCCGTGGACAATGTATGTTACTATGTTGTCGCTACCCGAGAAGGGCGTTTGCTGTTGAACATTATGCAGGCGACTGTGAGGACTAAACCGTCGGAGCAACGCAAACCGGAACGTCCCTCACATACCAGCCACTTGGTGCAAGCCAACTGTCATGGCATATGCAGATCAGAGCCTGGCATGCCAGTGGTCTCTGCCAGTGGGGGATCTGAGGTGGGTAGATGTCCTCGGCTAGAGGACGTACGTAGTAGATGTCGAGGCTCGTTTCGCTTGAATAGCGCGCGAAGGCAGCATCTAGCTATGCAGGTTCGGTCGTTCAAAGAGACAAAGATGATGTCAACACGGCAGTGACAACTACTTTTTAGGCTTCCATCCGAGGACGTCACTATCAACGTTCATCAGAACCGCCTGGTGGTCTCTGTCGAGTCTTCACGCCCGTAATCGCACGACTCCGAGGAGGGTACACTGTTTAGGAGCGTCCTTTCGCCTGTTGAACCCAGGGTGCGCTTGCGATGCCTGCTGTTCGGGGTCAGGACAGGGGTTCTAGCACCGTGTGGTCGTCGAAGGTGCATCAACGTGGCAGATTGAGCGGGTCCTGGCACTGCGCACTGAGCTACTATACCCGCTGTTATGTTCGACGGGCCATACTAGAGTCGCGGCTGCCTAATGTAGGGTTGTGTGCTGGAAACATCAGGCTCAGAGAAAGTGATCCATCGTTGGCATGAAGATTTTGTGAAACAGGCGTGAATATGATCATGGGCATCAGGAGACATGAGTGACGCTGCAGAAACACGCTTTGCCATCACGCCCGAGTGCCCCGGACTGCAACGTAGCTCGGGGACGATTTCCTCCACCGACGATTTGGAAATCACCATGATGGCAGCAACAAGTGTTTACTGAGGTGAGTGCAATTGACAGTGGTCACATACTAGTAGTATACGGTATAGAACCATCTTCAAGACTGTACATGTAGAAGGAATGATACATGTCGAATGGACGTCGTTGTGCAAGACGGCCCGAAAGGGAAGGGAAACAGGAGCGCTCGGAGTAGGAAGCAACAAAGAACCCCTGCGCAGTGGTGGTCATCCATGGGTTTCAATAACTATTAGCTAACCCATTTAGTCGCTGCTTCCCATTTCCGACAACTTCAAGCGTGATTTTCCCCATCGACAATTCGGAAGTCTCACCATGACGACGACGATATGGGTGGGATGTGCACTTGGGTGATAAGAGGGCTCAGACATGACTACAGGTGCGTGAACTGATGTACATCAATATCGATAAGCAGGCACGTATATGCTAGGTGACAGTGGTGGACGACCGCGGGTACTTCTTTCCAACGCTCTGTTACCTGGCTGAGTATATCTTCGAGGAGCATGAGCAGGGAGTCAAGGAATGGTGAGTATCTGGCGGAGACCTTGAGAGTGCACCATTGACGAGACACAAGAGTCGCGTGGAAACAGTTCCACCTCCAACACCGTTCACAAAAAGGAAGCAAAACCGATCGAAATCGATAGTCGAGGTATCGTATTGTCCGTTGCGTTCCTCGCTGATGCGGCACATCATGAGCGTTGGTCGGGAAGGAATGATTCGACGCTGGCCAATAGAGCGGCGTGGAGATGGGGATACCAATGGATGCGAGGAGTGATTTTACAACGTCGCAGTGTCATGAGATGGAGCGACGGTGTGAAGTGTGGGGAGGGACGAAGTAAAAGTGACCGAGCTCAAAGGACACAGTAATGGCTGGGTGCATGCGGTGGACAACAGGATCGAATGACTCATCTGCAGATCTGTTGTTGCCGCCGCCAAATTCTCACCCGACAGACGCCTCATCGCCACTGCGACGTGGAACTGCAAGTCTGTTCGAGTCAACACAGCCGCCTCCTCATCGGCGTCCAATCCAAGTACTATCCTTCTCCCACAACCAATCCCTCGCATGGACAAGCCTTAATAAGGAACTCTTTGTCTTAACGATTCGGATGCTCTCTCAGAGACTCGGACTCTCAGCACTGTGGCCCATCCATTGTGCAACGACTCAAAACATGGTAGCTCACAGTATCCAACTTGAATATCGTGGTCAAGTGACTGCCACTGACAATACTAACCCATGGCTCTCTTCATATGTGGAAAGGAATTGGGGCCAGGATTTACATATACATTGTGACAGCAATTAAAACCAAGGTTGTATCTATATCAATTTACATAACCTGCATTTCCGGCCTGCATAACATTATCTCACATCCAAATTGAGATTTATCTGCTCTACATTGAAGGGAAAAAAAGAGCTGCAACTTCTATAAGCCATGACATTTAGCCTATGTCATAAGATGAAGTTAGTACAGCATACAAAAACCATATGACTTCACTACTACTACTCACACACAGGATGGTCCAAGATTACATCCATAACAAGTTCCACCTTTTTCTCTCTGTTATTGGCAGCAGAATATTTGACATAAAGCTCATCAAGTTCCTTGGATACCTGAGCAGATATTCCAGATGCTTTATACTTTCGTACTGCCAAGAAGGAGGGGTTTGTAGAATTGTTTTGGACAAGAGTAAAGGAATATTGAAGGAGCATTATATAATCTGGTATCAACAACAATATAGAAGTTATCAAAGCCCCAAATTCATGGGCTTACCAATGCCATCTTGGAGAGCCCTTTTCCATGAATTGGCTTTCTTTTTAGTCTAGATGTAAAGAATTAGTATAACAAATACACATCCATGAATACACATGCCATGAATGTTTCCCTTTTTTTTGGAAGAGACATCTAAAAATATATGAATATTTTAGCAAATACATAGGACAATGAAATTATAAAAAATTCACAGGCTCAGACTGAGGATGGGTGACAATCTGAACAACATTAGCTGTAATGAATAACTCTTGAGGGTAGAAACTGACAGTCTGTTTGCACTATACAGTAAATAGAAATATCAATATTCTCACAAGAATATCTTACCATCTGTAGATATGTCAACATGGCATACATGTAAACAGCATATGTAAATGTATTGCATAAACAGAACTTACATCCTATAGGAATACAAATTCATAATTACATAGTTCATGGAAGTGGCAAGATAGTACTCACCAGCTAGACACATTCAATATATGTATAAAAAACAATAGAATTATGCCAGAGGTGAGATAGTGAAGTAAACAGCTTGATGAAGATAATGCATATTTGGATAATGTGTTAGATTACCTACATTCTGTTTTGAAGGATGGATTGGAAGTAGACATGTGTGTATTAGTAATGTTCACATGATACAGTGTTGACATATATCAAATTATTTACCTTCTATAAGAAAAGTTATTTTCAACCAATAAATCACATTTTTGTTGTAATTTCAATTTAAATCACTTACTTCCTATCGATAGAAAGGTTGAAATAAAATAAACATAAATTGAGCCTGCATTTTTTCATGCATGCACTTACAAACTATCAGTGGAAGGGTCATGGCAACAAAAATAATAAAGAGAATAAGTAGCATTCTTGTTTCAAATCTATATTTGACAACTTACTTCCTATAATGGTAAAGGAGCAGGAGGCATGCTGCCAATTAGCAGCATTATAATTTTAAATCCATATCAGACCACTTACTTCCTATCAATGTGAAAGCAGGAGAGGGTATCTTGATGAGTAACATTTTCATTTTAATTCCATATTAGACCACTTACTACCTGTCAATGGAAGACAGCAGGAGGCATGCTAATCAGCAGCATTCTAATTTCAGATCCATATCAGATCACTTACTTCCTATTAGTGGAAGAACAGCAGGAGGCACACTAATCAATTGCATTCTTATTTCAATCCCACATTAAACCACTTACTCCCTATCAATAGAAGAGCAGTAAAAAGCATGCTGATCAGTAGCATCCTTATTTCAAGTTCACATTAAACCACTTACTGGCTATCAATAGAAGAGCAGCAGGAAGTATACTAATCAATAGCATTCTCACTCCAAA
>JBBPKW010000764.1:0-11748 GCA_038089475.1 Boletus aff. vermiculosoides | reverse complement strand
TTCCCCTATGCCCTATATCGGTAGATCTTACCACAACATGTACACATTTAGTATGAATATATAAACCGAACGGGCTACGGCTGGAAACTCCAGTCTAGTCTCTTCGGATCTTACCATCCAAGCAGGATTCAGGAGACCTTCGGGCTCATTTCACTTCCTTCACTTCCATTCCTCCATTCCAGTAGTATTAGGTGTTACCTGAAGCATTAGTTGCTTGGGTCATTTCATCCTAGGCTTGTCGGGGGTTTCTATAGTCACTTTCTGGATAGCCCAATTGATAGATGGGTTCTTTTTGGTTAGCCAGGTCATCCCCAGGATGATATTTTGTTGTTTCCTGCTGGCTAGGATGAGGAAATCTCTTTCCTCCTGATCTTGGTTGATAGTTATGGCAAGGTATACTTTGAACTTGATTTGCCCCATTTTATTGGTGGTTCCATCTGCATTATATGCATTCCTGGGTTGCTTGAGTGGGATGAGGGGTATTCGATGCCTTCTTGCAAAGGCATAGTCAATAAAGTAGGCAATGGCCCCACAGTTGATCAGGGCAGTGGTTTTTGCAACTTTTGAACTTCTGATATTGGAGAATTCTATTGGAATGAACAAAGATTTCTCGTTTGTGGTTACTGTTACATTAGGAAGTATAGAAGAGCACGTCGTTGCCCTGAGTCTCCTTGTTAAAAATCCTCATTGAGACAATTTATGAGTTTGCCTTCTTCATTGGGCTTATCAAAGTGTTTTTTCAAGGTTCAAAGAATTTCTCCTTGATTAACCCTCTGCTCTCCCAGTTTCTTCACATACCCTTCTATTTCATCAGCAGGGGAGTCAATTTCTTGGATTTTTTCCTAATTGAATGGGTGGATGGACGTTCTTTTGCGAGCTTGTTGGTTGTTTCTTGGGGGTTGTCCCTGATGGTTCCTGGTGTGACAGCCAATCTTATGGCATCTGTAACAGCAGTTCTCTTGGTTGTACCTGATCCTCTCTGCTTCAGAGAGCCTTATTATGTCCATGTCAATGGCATTTGGATCAGTCTTTCTGTTTCAGAGATCACCTCAGGAGGATTGGAATCTCCCCAACCAGAAGTCATTCAGCCTTTCATATGCTTGGGTGTGGGTGCTGGTGGCAGCCATCCATCCTTTGAGGGTGGTGGGTTCTGTCCCTCAGAGGATGCTGCTTATTAGGTTGAATGATAGTCCGGTGCAGAAGAGGTCACAGATCATTGCTTCATTTGTCATTTTGATAAGGGAGAGGAGCAAGTTGAATTGGGTGGAGTAATCTTTCAGGGCTTCCACTGTTATTCCCTTCATTTTCAGGATTCTTATCCTTCTTTGCATGTCTACTGCTTCTTCTTTGGGGGAGAAGGCGTTTTTGAAGTATTCTTTGAATGTTTTCCACTTCTTGTAATCTCCATTGGTGTCCAGTTTATCATAGTATCCTTCAGCAAAGATCTTTCCCTGTCCTTTGCTCATTTTGGCTAGAGCGGCTGTGACTATTTCTTCATTGTTTAACTTGGTTTTTTTGATGTTTCTCCATGCTTTCATGGCTTTTAGCCATCAGTTAGCATCTTCTATCTTCCCAGTGAAGTCTTTGGGCAAGTTTTCCTTTCCCATCTCATCTTCTGATTCATTGTCCCCACTATCAGGGTCCCAATCTTCTTCATCAGGTCCAGGGAGGTGGATATCAGGATTGGGGGGTGGGATGTTTTGTCAAGGAGGTCTAGTGGGGTTGAAGAATTGGAGAGTTTGGGTGGGGGTGGTTGTTCTGGACAATTCTCTCTGCCTTCGTTGTTGTTGCCAATGTTGTACATTTGTCTCTTCCCTGAACTGAGTGTTGGCAGAGATGGTTTGGCTAGCTCTTTGCTGGGCTTGGTAATATGCCCTGTCCTCTGGAGAGAGGTCAGGGTCAAGAGCTGGGTCATAGTTGGATATGTTGGGCAGGTGTTGGGCAACACTCTTCTTAGTTGTAAGCTAGTTCTTTTGTTACACCAGTGGATTGCCTGGTGTGATTTGCATGAGTAACACCAAGGATTTAGGGGGTTCTCTTATTGGAAGACAAGCCTTCCAAGAGAACCAGCATTCACTTGCAAGTGGAATGAGTACTTTATAGGTTTAAGCACCAGAAAATACACAGAATGTATAGAACTAGCTTAAAGCTACTTCTATGACTGAAGGGGTCTTTATGTGTGAGGAGAACAATAGGACTAAAGATGGCTAACAATGGCTGCAGTGTAAAACAAGTAACAAGGTCGAGGACCTTGTAGGGGTTAGGTAGAAGGGCCAAGAACACTTGTCCCAAGGGGTCCTGTAGGAGGGAAGTTAGATAAGAAGGGTTGGCTACAACTGACCACAGAAGAGTAGGGTATCTGGAATAGTCCCAGGTACACAGTGATGAGGGAAAACGAAGTCCAAAGTGGATTGAGTAAAATGATGAGCAGTCTAACCTAGGATGAGGGTCAGATAGACAATGATAAGAGCTATCCAGTCAAGGACAAGGACCGGAAACTAGGACAAGGCAGGTAGTTGATCAAGAATGAGGACTGACAATGATGACAATGAGAGAAATCATAGCGAGAAAATTAGGAGTGAACCAAGATAATCATTTAGATCTAGGTACAAACTTTTTATAGTCCGGGCATTCCCAAGACTTCGGTAACTAGGTTACTGGAGAAGCATACAATAAGGATCTAGAGGTGGCAGCAGCTAATCGTAATAGAAGTAAGGAAGGTAGGGAGAAGTAAAAGGAACTACTAAAGAAAGAAAAAAGTAACAAGACAGTGAATTGAAAAGGGTACTGGACTGGATACTATGTATCCAGTCTAACTCGGACCACAGATAGGTGGTACGGATAGGTGATATCGTACTGGATAGAAAAATATGGACTCAACTTACCTCGGACTGGATATAGAGGACACAGGGCACAATGGAGATCACCTGAAGGATGTCTGAACAAAGGGAAAGGGATGGGATGTAATTGTAGAAAGCTAGAGGCTCCTACATTTGAGGGGGTCTTTGATACTGACTGTCCCCAGTCAGACCACGTGATCGTGGGAAAGTCCACATCAGCTAGAACAATGGCGAGATCCATATAAAATTGTTAGTTGTCGACTAAACCTTTTTCATCGTTTTTCAACCACATCCACCCTCTCCTGCTTCTTTATCACCTGCCATGTCCACTTTCAATGACCTCCTCACATTTGCTACACCCACTGCCACCGACAGTCTGCAAGAGATTTCACGCAAGCAGTTATGATCTGCCAACAAGCTCATTTTTGACACTACAATGACGATGCTGGACAACAAGGAGGAGTTGCAAGAAGAACAAGAGATGTGGGTGGTTGAATGGGATCGGTGCCTGGTGCGTACCTGTTATTACTTGATTGGTTCCTCAACTAATCTGACTTGCCAGGCTCATGCCCACACCTGCCTGCTAAAGGCAAGGGAGTGTGGGATCAAGGTGCTCCTGGATGGCAGGACTGCGGAAAAGATGCAAGAGGTGAATCCAATCGCCAGCAAGTGAAAGGTGGAGGCAGTGGATTGACGTCGCCAACGCGAGGAGTGAGAACGAGAAGTGCGAGAGCAGGGGGAATGCCAGTGTGAATGTGAGTCCTGTGTCTAAGAAGAGCAGCAGCTGTTGGAGGTTTGTCAAGCTCCCTCGTCTTTGGACCTCAATGTGCCTGGACTGTCTGTTTCCAGGGCGACTGCCCAGGGAAAGATAAGTCACAGATTGATTCAAAAAGAGTTTACTGATGTTACGATTGATCGCCAACTACATGCTATTCTTTTCTTTTCTTTCTTGTCATCTTTACTTCTACCTTCGTCAGTTGCCTAGTTCCAATCCTGCCTATGCCTTCTTCTTTTCCGTTCTTTTCTACGCTGACTTAATCTACTCTTTCCATCGCATTCTACATCATTCTCTCATCAGTCAGCATACGATTACCAATCCTTCATTCACGTTCCATGAACTTCTATTTTCCTTTGTTTGCCTCCTTCTTTCACAGCGTACTTAAACCCTCGCAGTCTCTCTTGTAAACCCCAAGTTAGACCTACTCGGGCTAATCTCACCTGCTGCCTCAACCTTCGGTCCCTAAGTCCTCGTCTTACTTCTGAGTAGACGCTTGTCTCATTCCTCTCTGACAACATCTTGGGCATAAGACCCTTGACCTCGTACATCGACGCCCAAGGCATTCGACCTTGAGCCTTCATACTCAAAGACCTACCTTCGTCCTCCTCGGAGAGCTATCTCGACAGACCTTTGAAACCGAGTCTACACTCTACCCTATCCGGGCCGATCGTAACAACTGACATATGTGACAGCGATGGCAAGATGTTCAGGATGAAGACAAGAAGGACAAGGAGGACAAGAACAAGGTGGAGGAGGTCCGTCCGACCAAGAAGACAGCAACCGGTCTGCAAGTGGTAACACACAAGGTGCTGTGTGGTGCCTGTGCCTGGAGCAAGAAGGTGTGCAAAGGGATCAAAGACTGTATGTGCACGTGATGCATGCAACTGAAGGCAAAGTGCAACAAGTCACTCAGGTGCAGAAAAGGGCAGAAAAAGGCGGAAAAGGTACAGGTGGTGGTGAATAAGAAGGGCAAGGCCCCAGGTGTGTGAATTGACTCATCGATCCTATACTGATTTAACTTGCTACTTAGCTCGTCTGATGCATAGTCACGTGCAGCATCCATCCCTGGCCAGCAATCCGATCATCCTTTATGACAATGATGACAATGACGAAGGGACACCAGAGTACCCTATCATCAGAGAGATCCCCATGCCCCCTATTGTGAAACTGGTCCTCAATGCTGGGATATGTGCTGTCAAATGGCTCAAGGGCAAGATTTGGTACACACAGTCCCACTTCAAGGCTGCAGAGGCAGCAATGGCAGACTTGGAGGTTCAAGTTGCCAGGCAGATGAGCGAGCTCAACTTGATCAAGGCCGTGTTGGGGATGATGTAGGGAGGGGTGTCTGTTGTGTAGTAGGTAGTCCTCTTTGTATCATTGTACCATCATGTAGCAATCTAATTGTGTCTGATCCGTGTCCAATCCGTGTCCAATCCAGGTAGCCTGAGTGATCAGAGAAAAAAAAAACAAGTAAGTATTGAAACATAAGACCAATCAAAGTGAATGATAAGAAAAGACCAGATGCGAGTTCCACTCGACTTGTCTTCATTGATCATCTTCTTGCATCTATTCCTATGCTGATCTCAAAAAGCGGATGCCGGATTATACCAGATTGAGAAGAATGAAAGCAGACAAATGAGTGCAGTCTCCTTGTGTGTTCGAAGCATATAATCTAAGTAGTAAGTTTGTCAAGACATAGAAAGAAGAGGGGAAAAACTTTGTTTTTGTTTTTGTTTTTGGTAGTCTGAGAATATAAGAATGAGAGAAAATGAAGATGTTTGAGTCTATCATGTAATTGTCTGTCGTCCTTAGGCAACGTCATATCTTGTTTAGATACTCCAGTCAAAACCCGGTATAGAGAAAGAGACACCAGACTAAACCCAGGGTGAAACAGATATGTAGCAGATATAGGGCCAGATAGCAAAGTGGTGTGGATATTGAAGAAGACTAGTCCATGATGTCATCACCATCATCATGTTCCATATCTTCCTTGGCATCGTATTCATCTAGGTCTTGATCGTCCAATCTGGTCAAATCAGTAACCAGAATGGAGATCTTCTTGCATGGATGGTAGGGTAACAACCAAAAGGCTGCATACCAAAGTCTTGAGACAGCACCATCTAACTCAGCTAGCAAGTACAATCCTCCAGTAGTCCTGCAAAGGACTACCATTGGACCGAGATAGCATGGCTTCATTTTCTGGTTCAACTCTTTCTCAATCTGGGAGTCCTGGACTAAGATGAGGTTGTGATGTTGGAAGTTGTAGTTGCATATCTGATTCTTGAAATGCACCTCGAACTGCTTGATTGACGCAAACTGAGACAAGAGTATGCATTCCTTGATGGCATCTATATCTTCCTGACACTTTTGGAGCTGGTGAGCTTGCCAAGTGATCAGGGCAGATCTAGAAACATCGTCAGATGTAAGTGCAGGAACTAAGAATGTGGCTTCAGATAGATCAAAAGAAAAAAGTGGTTTGACACCATGTACCATAAGGTACAGCAAGAAACTGGTCAATTTTAGGATCATAACTCACTCTGCCCAAAAACGGAGTGAGCTGTTGAAGGCCAGTGAACCTCTCCTTCCAGGGTACTTTTGACGATGGCCTCCTGGACATCATAGTGACACCGTTCAACCATGCCATTCGCCTGTGAATTGTAGGGGGAGATCTGAATATGGCAGATGCCATACCAGTTCACCAGGATATCTAGGGCCTGTACAAAAGCTGATCCATTGTCAGTCACGAGCTCAGATACAGCTCCCCAATGACAGAGAATTTCTTTGAAAATGAAAGCTGCAATGGCAGATGTGTTCTCAGATTGCAGCATTTGCCATTCAGGATATACTGTGAGAGCACACCATGCTTGGACAATGTAGTGGTATCCACCAGATCGTGGCATCAGCATAGTATTGATATGAACCTTTCGAAACAGTCCACCAACTACTGGAATGGTAGGCAGGATGTGCAGTTTCTGGATTTGGCAGATTTGACACTCGTGACAGGTTCAAATATATCACTTGACGTCTTTGACCAACATAGGCCACCAGAAGCGCAAGAGCAAATGCATTTGGACAGAGAAGACACCTTTGTGTCTGAGGTCATCATGAGCCTCCTTGATGAGTCTGTAATGGCGTTCAGCTGGTACAACTAACTGATGGTGACCATGTGGTTCCTGACAATACAGGGATCCATCAAGGACAAAGAACTGAGTCACCACATTGACAAAGGAGGTAAACTCCCCATCAGAAAGATCAGGTGGCCGGAGTCGAGTGTCAAGAAAGTCACAGATTTGGGCGATCCATGCCTCTTTTGCCATGGCCTTTGCAGAGTGAGGAAGCACCAGATCATCTTCTTGAGAGTCCAGATTGGATCGAAGCAAGGCGGATAGTACATGAAAGGAGGGAACGATGATGGTGAATTGCCTAGAGAGGTGGGCACTGCGGATGGCGAGAGGTAAGTGATCGTTCAATAAGGAAATCAAAAAAGAATGAGTGTTGTCCAGCCAGTCTTCAAAGTCATCCTCCTCAGGGGGATCCTCCTCAGACAGTGGTTGACAAGAAAGGCCATCTGCTCTGATATGGCGGGTAGCAGGAATGTGAACAAGATGAAAGATGAATAAGAGAATGCCCATGATCCACCTATTAATGGTCACATTGGGCTAAAGGTCGGGATTGTTAATTATCCCCTTGATATACTTTGCATCCATTTCTACCATAAAGTTGGATAGTCCGAAAACAAATATACGGACTGCTCGCAAGGTGTGGAATAGTCTGTAAAGCTTGAGTTTGGCCTGGGAGTAATGGCTCTCCACCTCAGTTAGGCTTAGGGAACCAAAGCAGTTCAGGTAGTGCTTCCCATCATTGCCTTCCTGAGAGAGAATGTATCTGACTGCGATCACAGATGTGTCAACAGCCAGGATAACCTTGCACTTGGACTCATGATCTAAATGGCAGAGTGTCTGGGAATTGCAGATTGTGTCCTTCAGACTTTGCATCACAACTTGTTGAGATTCCCCCCATTCGAAGGGAACCCCTTTATGAGTTAGGTTAACCAAAGGACAAGCAATAGAAGCAAAATTGTGAATAAAAATATGTAGAACACCGCATACCCCAAGAAATCCACAGACATGAGTCAGGTTCTGGCACTTGGGCCAATCCCTAATCTTCTGCACCTTGGCCTCATGAGGAATGTGACCTTCAAAGGTACACTTGTGTTCAACCACAGTTGCATCCAGTGCAGCAAGAATGAACTTCTTGGCAGATACCATGGCACTGATGTTTTGCAGACATTGAAGGATATGGTTCACCACAATGAGATGTTCCCAAATGAATCAATGAATTCCAGGATTATCCAGAATTGTCTCATAGGTACCATCTGGTGATTGGTAATGAGTGGTCACGGATTTGACAGGAAGGTCATTGATGAATGGGTAAGTGTAGTGGGGGATTCTGTCTTGCAGGATGAATGACATGTCGGCCTGATAGATTTGTACCGCATTGGTATAACCCATAGGGACCATTGTGAGGTGATGCAGACCTAGCAGACTATTAAATGTGGTGAGGTCATGAGATTCCAGATGGAGTGGTCATTGGTCATATCCAGTGAACAAGTTCATCATCCCATACATTGTGAATCCAGCAAAGAATTCAGCAAAGTGCTTGATGAAAGGTGGTGTGGAGGAGTCATGGATAGTGATGCCATTGAGTGGTTGCAAGTCATGGACCAGGCAAAGTGTCTTCCTGTCCTGCTTGATGATGCAGAACCAGCAAGACCAGTAAGAAGCTGTGGAGGGTTCATAAACACCAGACACAATCTGGTCCTTGATGATCTGAATAGCTTCCGCCCACATAGACAGAGGAACCAGAATATTACAAAGTACCCATGGCATATGAGGGATGGTGGGGATCTTAACAGGCGAAAAATAGCATTCGTCGAGATGATTTTGCTCAGTCAGAATCCAAGCGAAAGCCATTTCATGGTCTTGAATTAACCAACAAATGAGCTTAACCTCTTCTGGCCAAAGCCAGTTGGCGGGGTCAAGATCTAATTTGTCAGCACATTCCTGGGTGAAATGGATACCAGGAATAAAGTCAGGAGGATGAGAAGGAAGGGGTTTCAATCTGGCAAGTGGATCGTCTGGAAGGGTTTGAGTGATGCAAAACTCCTCGTCAGTAGGAACCACCACTGAACGAACCTTTTTAGCAACTGGCTTGTAAGCAAGCGAGTGTGAAGAGGAATCATAAGAATAAACAAAAGAGAGCACAGAAAGCGTGTCAGGAGTCAACATGGACTGAGTAGCAGACAGGAATGGGTAGTCTGGAGAAGGGGGAATAGGTCCAATAGAGAGTGGGGGAAGACAAGTATATGAAGAAGAAAGGAGAAGACTTGAAACAGAATATTGATAAGAAGGCAATAAAAAAGAAATCAAAGCAGATGAGACAGATGGAATATTGGACTCTCCCCAACCAGTAGGCAGATCATCGATGTCTAAAAACCCATCTCCACTATGGACTGATGGCTGTTGCACTGTTTCTTTTCTTGGCAATGAGGGCATCCTTCAGACCAAGCATGGGTTGGCATGGTGTACTGCTTCCCTGTGTTAGGTTCATGAAAGGTGATGGTCTGAGAGCCATCTGGAAAGTCATTAGTCATAGCACTCATAAGATGATGGAATGGGTGTCTGAGAAGGAGGTCAAAGTTGGCATGTGCCAAGATCTGTACTTGCACCATGACCTCTCCTGCACCAAGGTCAATGACCAGGTTCTCAAGGACACTGATCATTGTATCAACACTAGTGTTAGCAGACAACATCTTCATTGTGTGGTCAGACCAGACCGGTAGTCCAAGTCCTTCCCACACACACTTGGGCATAGTGATGATCTCGGACATGGAATCCAGAACACCCATGATGGTGCATCCTGAACTCCCTAATGTGACCTTGATGGCCCTAAGAGGAAGGTTGTGATGGGAAATGATCAGTCCATCCTTGCCCTGAAGGATACAGTCACCATATTCCCAGGCAACAGAAGACAGATTGAGACCTGCAAGCTTGTTGACCTACACAGTCAGGGTTGAAGGACCCTGCATGACACATTTAATGGTTGTGAGGTCACAGAACTGCTTCCAAATCTCTGGCGCGACTGCTAACAAGTCCTTCACAGGTACCAGAATGCTACTGTCCAGCACCTGCTCAAGTACCCATTTCAACGTAGTCTCATCCTCAAGCTGGAAGGAGTACCTATACTGCAAAGTGGAAGAAGGTGGATTAGCTTGAGACACTCATGATGGGAATGTTGTTGGATATTATATTCCAGATTAGGTAGTTGGCTTACATAAGCAAGCCTTACATTGCACCACAGTAGGTTACCTTTACTTTAGTGACTACTAAAGTATTCCACAGGTAATTAGCTACTACTAATAATAAAGTGATTACTAAAGTATTCCACAAATGTACCAGGTCCACCAGATTGGGTGGATGTGTTACGCTTGTGCGTAACAATGGTACACGAAGTGTACCTCCTTACTAACCAGCGTTCTTATAGGTTAGTTCCCTTGAGTAAGGTATATCCTAAGGATAGGATAGACAAGAGGACTAGGACGAGGAGTCCTAGTATCAGAGTCGTCGGGGATAGGTAGGATCCTCTAGAGTAGTCTCTGTGAGGGGGTCGGTGTCGAAGAGGTCTTCCTGTCCTAGGCCTTGGACCAGAGAAGAGTAGGAGGGTGACCCTACGCTTCGACGTTGTTGACTAGAGACTCTTCAAAGAAGAGTAAAAGGGAGAGGGCGGGGAAGAGACAAGCGAGAGGAGATCGCGAGGAACTAAGTCTATAGGCACCAGATTATACCAGTAAAGGGTACACTTTATGGTGTAGATCAAAGTTAAGAAGAGAAAGAAGTTGGGGCGGAGTCCCAACTTATATACCCCAGCCGTAAGGGCTTTAGGGCAGGTAAAGGTCCGTGCGCAGCCGATTAAGGAAATACTAAGTATAGTAAGGATATAACCGGATTAGGTAGGCCGGTACCTGTCTGCTGAGCACAAAGCCAGGAAAGGAAGGGACCGTGTCTCGTGGGAAGGTATAGGACGCGTAGATGCGTCGTGGGAATCATCGTGTCGCGTCGCGACGTGATGGCACGTGACTAGTCATGGGTGAAGAGCGAGGTGTTGGCTCAACACGAGGGAGGGGCTGTGTTGCCTCAAGGAGGTGAGGCGGTGTGGATCTCGGGGAACTCCGAGAGAAGGCGGTGTGGATCTCGGGGAACTCCGAGACGAAGGCAGTGTGGATCTCGGGGAACTCCGAGAGAAGGCGGTGTCGTCGGGGATAGGGACGACGGGATGTTCCGAAGGCAGTGCGGGGGGTTATGCCGGGGAATATCCAGGGAAGATCCTGGGCAGATCCAGGAGGGAAGGCGGTGTTGTCGGGGATAAGGACAACGGGATGGGGATCGTGGCCTTGGTGAGAAGCGTAGTCGAGTGTGGGGGCGTGTCAGATCAGTAGGGTTTAGGAAAAATGGTAGGGGGGTGTTCCATAACCGTAACAGGATGCAAATCTCAACAAAGATGAAGAGATGGAAGGATTGTCACCTCCTGATCTGCACTGTGGTGTGGATGGTGTCAGGGCTCAAGATGGGAGTGGGGTCAAAGTCAATGAAGAGGATGGAGCCTTTTGCAACTGCTGGAGCTCCAGTGAGAGAAGTTCTTCTGGTGCAGCAGCAGACTGCTTATCTGAACTCTTGCAAGGTGGAACCTCAACACCATCAAATCGGATGTGCTTGCCCTTCTCTTTGAAAGCCTTGTCTGCTTGGAAGCTGGCCCAGGCCTGAGCCATGTAAGGCTGGAAATCTGGGTTGGTGACAAGGGGAGAATCCTCATCATTCTTTTCAGCAACCATTGCTATAAAGGTGGATAGGTTGATGTCCAACACAGTGGAAGTATCAGGATATGCAGTGGACAGGATATTGGCAGTGAGATGGGGGGGTGGATCCCTCAGAGTGAGTGATGATGAAGAATAATAGTAATTTGCTCCCCTTCTATTATTACTAAGAAGCAAATAAACTAAATTAAGTCTTATTCAAGCTAATTTAAGAAAGCAGAAAATTTTATTATTTGTCTAATTTATAAAAAATTATATAA
>JBBPKW010000759.1:0-11758 GCA_038089475.1 Boletus aff. vermiculosoides | reverse complement strand
CCTAACCCTAACCCTAACCCTTGCCCTAAGCTCCAAGTGTATGAAATGATGTATATACTCTTGGCTTTCTATTGGCCCAAGAGTCAAGAGATTTGGATAGGATTTGATGAAATGGCAGCCATTTCAAAACAACAACTCATTCAGACAGTTTTTTGACTTTATGTTTTTATTACATATATTGGACCCTAGCATGCTGTAATATGGTTACATATATTTGTTAAGGGTTCTATTATGTCATATTGATGTAACTGAGTGACAGACAGCATATATAAACCCAAGCATTCCATGTTTATTTTCCCACCATCATTAGAAAATCCATTCTACCTCTTAGAGAAATAATATCATGTTTTTTTCCTCTCTTAGTCTTTCCTGTAGGAAAATCGCATCCCAAACTGGCCTAGAGAAGTCTACAGTATACCAGGTTCATCAGAAACTCTAGCCAGAGAAGGCTAGGCTTCATGGTGGCCATTTTTCAAAGCTTATTCTCACCAACAAAAGAACTATTGTTTAGCAAATCATTACTGGCAAGCCCAAAAATGCTGTTCATGCCACCAAACTCAGTAATACCAACATTGATACTCCTGCCTGCCCTCAGACAGTAAGAAACACCTTCAAGAATGTCTCATTACAGGCTGTGGTAAACAAGAAAAAGCCCCTATTCTAATGGTCACAAAAAGAAAAGGTTAGCTTTTGCTTCCAAGCACCAGGATTGGACCATGGAGGACTGGAAAGGAGTTATATGGTCAGATGAGATCAAAATCAATAGGATTGGATCAGTTGGGCAAAAGTATATGTAGAAAAATAAGGGAGAATGGCTGATTGTTAAAAGGATCAAAAATACAATTAAATTTGAAGAAGGTTTACAGATGGTATGGAACTGCATAGGGTGAAATGGAGTGGGGGTTTTGAGTGGAATGGAAGGAAGAATGGATGCTGAATAGTATATGGCCATTTTGAAGCAGGGATTCCTGCAAAGCATGGAGAAATCTGGAATTCCAAAAGAAGATATTAGCTTTCAACAAGATAATGACCCCAAATACACCTTTAGGAGAGCCCAAAGGTGATTTGAAGAGTAAGATATCAAGCTTTTGAACTGGTCTGGACAATCTCCAGACCTTAACCACATCATTTATATAAGTCAAAAAACTGTCTGAATGAGTTGTTGTTTTGAAATGGCTGCCATTTCATCAAATCCTATCCAAATCTCTTGACTCTTGGGCCAATAGAAAGCCAAGAGTATGTACATCATTTCATACACTTGGAGCTTAGGGCAAGGGTTAGGGTTAGGGTTAGGATATTGTGTTAGTGAAAAATAACCAAACATACAAACAGTTTTTTGAGCCACTGTACTTATGAGACATAATACTATACAATATACATATGATCAACTCCTAACATCAATTACAGCTTTAGCTTCATATAGCTAGGCTCATGGCTTAAGTCATGATCTGACTAGCACATTATGCAATTTCAACAAAGTGTATATGGTCTGGACTGGTCTTTTGTAGTTTACAACCACCTCCCTAAATAGAACCAAAATCAAGATCAAACAAAACTGATCCTAAATGGTTTTTGTTTTTCAAGTATGAATGATCTTGGTCCAATGTAGCCCCTGATCTTTGTTTGCCCAGAACTGGACTTTCAACCATTAGATACAATTAGAATCAAGTGATAGCTATGGTAATGTGGTGTAAGTTTGACCAAACTAACATCATGGACACAAATTAAAATACACTATATTTAGGATCCCATCTATCTTCAGACACTATTTATGTGATATCATGAGTAGAAATCTTGATACCATATAGCTTGCAATCAATATAGTTCTGTGCTATTGTCAATCCAACCCTGAGCAATTCAACTACAATACATAAGTCTTGTATAACCACTATAAGATACATATATGCAATAGTTTAATATTGTCATCCATGCATTGCCACAGATATGCATTAAGCATAAAAATCCCTATCAGCATGTCCAGTATAATATCAAGCTACTTGTATTTGTGCTGAATACATCACTTTACAAGCATATTGCAATACATAATATTGGCAAATGCTTCTGATGTAATGAGCAATGTCACTCAGTACTCCAACACTTTCTTTGATTCTGAAAAACAAATGCCACTTGCTATGAGATCAATTTTGAGTATGATAAGCTGTACTACTCCACTATTTAGACAAAGAGTGGTGCAAAATTACATCCATGACAAGTTTTTCTTTCTCTTCATTGTTATGGGCAATAGAATATTCCACAAAGAGCTCATCTAGTATCTTGGATACCTCAGCAGACATCCCAGATACTTGATACCTTTGTATAGCTAAGGAAAAGGGATCTTCAAAGTTGCTTTGCACCAGGGTAAAGGAATATTGAAGAAAGAGCAAAAGTTCTATCAAAAAAGATATGGATGTTATCAAAAATCAAAATTAATTGACTGACCAATGCCATGTTGAAGGATCTCTTTCTGTGTATTGGATAACTTTTTAGTCTGAAATGTATGGAAAGTTAGCATAATAAATGTATTTTGGAAACACACATGCCATTGATATTGCTTCTGTTGGTTGAAGAGAGTTCTGGAAGACATGAGATTATATTAGCAAATACATAGCATAATCAGGTTATAAAATAATTACTGGATGAAACTGAGGTTTGGTAAGGATCTGGATAATGTTAATGGTAATATATAAATCTTGGAGGTAAAAACTGACAGTCTACTCAAATCATGAACAAGAATATTAAAAGGATTTCACAGTTATCTTACCCTCTGAATGTCAACAAAGCATAAATGTAAATAATACAAATATATATTGCAAATAAACTTACATCCTATGGATATATTTATTCATAACTGCATAATTGTTAGAAATAACAAGATAAGACTTACCAGCTATATAGAATTTAAGAAATAATAGAATTATACCAGATTGGACAATTAAATGATATATTTAATGAGTAAAATGCAAATGTCCATTATATATCAACTTGCTTACATTCTGTGTTGCAAAAAGAATTAGGGAAATGCATGTATACATCAGTAATCCAATGTGTCAATTCATATCATGTAAATACCTCCTATGAAAATAAATGTTATTGTTTTTTTAATAAAACATATTCTTGCATAAGATAACTTACATCCTATTAATTGGAAAGTGGTAGAAGAAACAGACATAAATTGACTAGTAAATAAGACTCCCTGAAGAATACAACACCACTTACAAACTATTAATAAAGCAGTTGAGGGACCAAAAAGGGTACAAAGAAATTATTAGCAATATTTTCATTTCCAATTCACATCAAACCACTTACAATCTATCAATGGAAGGATAGGAGAAAGCATATTAATCAGCAGCATTCTTATTTCAAATCCACATTAGGCAACTTACAAGCTATTAATAAAAGCACAGGAGAAGAAATGTTAATTGGTAGGATTTTCATTGCAAATGCATATTAGATCACCTACAGGCTATCAATTGCAAAGTAGGAGGAGGAATATACATAGATTAGCAGCATTTTGATCACAAATCCACATCAGACCACTTACAGCCTATGAATGAAAGAGCAGCAGGCAACATGCAGATTAGTAGCATGCTCAATTCAAATCCATATTAAAATGCTTACATCCTATCAATATGAGAGCAGAAGGTGTACTGATCAGCAGTATTCTTATTTCAAATCCATATTGGACCACTTACTCCCTATCAATGGAAGAACAGGAAGGGACACTGATCAACAACAATTCCATTTCAAATCCACACCAGACCACTTACAACCTATCAATTGAAAAGCAAAAGGAGGTATGCTGATCATTGGCACTCTTATTTCAAGTCCAGATCAGATCACTTACAACCTATTGATGGAAGAACAGAAAAAGGGATACTGGTCAGCAGCATTCTCATTTCAAGTTCATATTAAATAACTTACAGGCTATTATTGGAAGAAATTGAGAAAACATGCTGACTAGCACCATCCTTATTTGGATTGCACATTCAACCACTTACAGGCTGTCATTTAGAGAGCAGAAGGAGACATATTCATTAGCAGCACTATAATTTCAAATTCACATTAGGTCACTTACAGGCTGTTAATCAAAGTGCAGGAGAATGCATGCTGATCAATAACATTCTTGTTTTGGGTCCACATTAAATCACTTACTTGCTATCAATGGAAGAGCAGGAAATGGCATGCTGATCAGCAGCATTCATATTTCAAATCCACATCAGACCACTTACTTGCTATCAATGAAGAAGGCATAGTGATTAGCAGCATTCATATTTTAATTCAAATTCACATTAGACTACTTACATGCTATCAATGGAAGAGCAGAAGGGAGCATGCTAATCAGCAGTATTCCTATTCAAATCCACATTAGACCACTTACTTGCTATCAATAGCAAAGCAGAGGAAAGAATCTTGATCAGCAATATTCTCATTTCAAATTTGCATCTGACCACTCACAAGCTATTTACAGGAGAGCAGGAGGTGTTCTGATCAGCAGTATTCATATCTCAAATCCACATCAGACCACCTACAATCTATCAACAGGAGATATGATGCAGGCTGATTAGCAGTATTCTTATTACAATTCATATTGATCCACTTACTGCCTATTAATGGAAGAGTAAGAGGAGAGACTCTTGTTAATAGCATTCCCATTTCAAATCCACATCAGACCACTTACTCTCTATTATTGAAAGAGCAGAAAAATGCATCATGATCAGCACCACTCTTAATTCAAATACACACTAGACCACCTACACTCTATCAATGGGAACGCAAATGGAGGTATGGTAATTAGCAGCACCCTCATTTCATATCCACATCAGACCACTTACAAGCTATAATTGAAGAGCAGGATGGGACATGCTGTTCAGCAGTATATACATATTGAATCCATATTAAACCACATACAACCTATGTATCAGTAGAAGAGTAGAGAGAGGAATATCAATCAGTAACATTCACATTTCAAATCCATGTCAGACCACTTGCAATCTATCAATACAAGAGTAGGAGAATACATGCTGATCAGTGGCATGACATTTCAAATGCACATCAGACCACTTACATACTATAAATAGGAGAGTAGAAGGGGGAATTCTAATCAGTAGCATCTTCATTTTCAGATTTACATTAGACCACTTACAACCTATCAATTGGAGAGTATGATGACAGGTACCAATCAGCAATATTCTCATTTCAAATCCACATTGGATCACCTACAAACTATCAATGGATGAGCAGGAGACAAGCTGATCAGTACCACTCTCATTTCAAATCCACATCAAACCACTTACTTGCTATCAATGGAGGCATGCCAATCTGCATCATTATAATTTCCACTCTGCATCAGATGACTTACATCCTATCAATAGGAGAGTAACAGAAGGCATGCTGATTAGCAGCATTATCATTTCAAATCCATATCAAACTACTTACTTGCTATCAACAGAAGAGCAGAAGGATGCATGCTAATCAGCAGCACTCTTGTTCTGAATCCAATGAGACCACTTACAACCTACCATTGGAAAAGCAGCAGAAGGCCCTTTACTAAGAATGTTCTGATTTTGTAATGATATATGTAGAATACTCACCAACTATCAATGAATGCATAATGCATGGTCTCATGATCAACACCTAGCCTTAAGATGCACAATTGATCACCTACACACTATTGTAGAATGGCAATTGTCAAGATGAATATGATTATATTCTTTCATCTACATTCCACTTACTTTCTTTATATCCAATAATAGTTGCAAGAATCAATATAAAGCTCTTAATTGTGTCTTTCAAGTGCAATCAGGCCACTTACTCCCTACCACATGATATGATACCAAAATGTCAATCCATTAGTCATACTTTCCCTCACTATATTTCAGATCACTCACTGCCTGATAGTGAAAAAAAAAAACAGTAGCATCAAACAGATGCATTAATAGGATGCAATATATTCCTATATGTATAACTTACTCCCTTTGAATTCAAAATAATAATATATATATAATCATTAGTAACATTCTTTTTAAACATCAGATTGCTCACCTGCTGTTAACACAAGAGGAGCAGAAGGGGTTACAATGGATGTCTTCATTTCAATACACCACTTACATACTATCAATGTAGTAAAGCATGTGAGTTTATCATGACTTCAATGCATAATGTAACACATACTCTCTTCATGGACAACATAAACCAATTAATCAATCAGCTCTTTTCCACTGTCATGTCATAATAATCACCTGACCACCCACATATATCATTCAACCATATATCATTAGTATCTCAGTATGTTTTTAAATGACTTATGATCTTACCTGTGTGTGTGGAAACCAGCTTGCCAATGCTTCACCCAGATCAAGATCCTTCCATGCAATGGTGCTGAGCTGAGCATAAGGCACCAAGACACTTTATGTTGTCAATACATATACATATATATCTTTTACATCAACAATAGTTTCACTTACTATCTCACTGCATACTCAATGCATAGTAGGATATTCTTTTCCTGTGCTGTAATCAACAACATCTGCAATGATTCATCATTCAATGCAGCTGCAGTCTGTTCTAGCAATATGTTACATCCTATGTCAGATGTATCCATGTCTGAAATATAATCAACAGAATAGAATAGAGATGACAACATATGTACAAACTCTCCAGTTTTGCAAACACCTGTGGAGGAAATTCCATTTTGCACAGATCCTCCCATACATTTCTGTGGGAAAAAATCTCCTCAGCACACTCCCTCCGCCTTACGAGTTGATCTTCTAGAGGCAGCAATAGGTCCTCAGGCCGGAATGCCTGTGTCACAAGTGCATCCCACTTGGTAAATAGTACCACAACTGGCACTGGTAGCCAATGAGCTCAAAAAGCATGATCAAGAAAATTTCATCACCTTTGCTGGTGTCACATTCACAGAAGAACCTCTCCTCCGCAGCAGTAACAGCACGATGATGTTGATCCATTGGAATACAGTACCTACTTATATTCAATTCGTCAGAATCTAGCACAATATATCAACTCACCATATGGCATGGACCTGCTTCTTGAGGAAAGTTGTATTTGCACGCTCGGTGATGAACTTCTTCATCTTGTCGAACTCATCCTCATGTCCAGCCTCAAATCCGGGGGAGTCATGAAAAACAAATCTCTCATTGCTTTTAAAAACCATCTCATAGTTGATGTCGTGGAGTCCACGCTGCGAAAGGTGAGATGGCTTACAATGGCACTTACGGACGTTCATAGTAGCTAAGACACTCACCTCCCTGGACCCCTTGATCACAGAATGAACCTGATCACATGTCGACAGCATTAGTACCCAACACACCCCAGCTCGTTCAGTCACACCTTTTCCCCTCGATCGTTATAAATCTCGGGAGCTTCCGTCGAGTTGCAGATGTTCCGGAGGATGGTCGTCTTCCCGGCATTCGCCCTACCGATGATGAGAATTCTGAATCGTCCAAATTTCTCCATAAGCTCCGGGTCAACATGCTGCATGAAGTGGGAAACATCTGCAGCTTTCGTCTGCGTGTTGGCAACACTTGAGTGGTTGGAACATGACGAGAGAGAAACGGAGCCTGCGACCTCGGGTACATCTGAATCTGTGTGCTGGGTCCCAAGAGCGAGAGCGTCGGTGTAATTGGCTTGAGTCGGAAGAATGTTCAAGCCGCTGGGGATGGCGCTGGGCTGCATGTTGGATACGTCTGAATGCTGGGCAGATGCCAGAGACGAATCTCTGTTGGCGATGCGGGATCGGAGGCTTCCGATTCGTTTCTTAAATGCGGCCTTCATTATTGGAGTGGTCGAGAGAGCTGAAAGATGAATGAAGTACGACTGATAGCTTGGGAGGTGGTGGATCCGAACAACGTTAGAGTCAGATACGGCCGCATGCTGTGCCATTCTGGCAAAAACCGCGCATTACCTAATTTGGTAAAGACGTCCCTTGGCAAAGGATTCAAACTTTCAAAGTGAGAAAGCTGCGCCGCCCGACGACAAGCAGGCTGACATGATCCGAGACCCAGAGGAGCGACCTTCCATCGCTGAGCTTATCCAAGTCAAAATTCAAAACAGTGCAAGGACCAAATCTTCAACCGCCGCACTTTCGATGCGACGGAAGCGAGAGAAATGTAGGTCACACATTCCCAGTTACGGACCTTGAGTTCCCAAACAGACAGTTATCGCAGGCAACACTTGACGAGCCACTTTGTGCAATGAGACGATCCACTGACACTGTGCTGCCTACATGCGACAAGTGAGTGTCCGTGATCACCCTAAGACAACGTCGGGCAATGATGTTTCGTGCATCAGATTTGGGAAGGTGGCAAGGATGCTTACGGAATGTATACTGAATGGGACTCCGTTAGGTGTGAATCCCTCTCCGACATTGTAGTCACAAGCTGATCCCAATGTTGAGCGCATACAAATGAGACGTTTTCATACCCATTTCGCCACAAACCGCCGAAACTGCATTCGAATTGCTGGAATAGGCAAAAAACACATCAACGCAAGTGTAACCCAGTTGTTATATACCGCATCAACTCTCCTTTCAGTAAGTAAACTCGCCTCACTGGGATATTGGGCTCGCCACTGCAGTCGACGTGTTCCAGATATGGCTTTACTGAAGCCGCTGGAAACCTTCGGCAGTACAATTAACTTCGGGAGAGATCGTAATGTCATTGCGGGTGCTCAGGAAGGAAGTGGATTCAATAACTCACATTCGCAAGCCATCCAGACGGACAGAATGGGTATATACGAATCCATGTTGTGTTGTTTTTGACACCTACCCTGACCAGCTCCAGGACCATGCAGCGCAGTGCTCATCCGACTCGCGAGGGGCCCTTGATACTTGAGGAGACGGAGGACTTCTTACTTGAGGATATGGAGAAGGTGCTGAAGATGTTTGATGGGCAGCACCCGTTACTTCTCGAGCGTATATGTAAGCCTGTTCTTGTTCTCGTGTACCCCACCTGCTTTCTCTTTGTCAAATACAGACACTATCACCGTCACATGTGCCTGTCTCGCACCACCCCCTGTATCTTATCATATACTTCAAGTTTTGAAGAGGTATGATGTTACTACCCTACACACTGCTGGGTATCTCGTGTCCGTGACTTGAACAAAACCGCATGTTGTATATGTCAAAACTAGAAGGTTGAAAGGTTTAAGCAGGGGAAGACCAATACAGCACAGGCACGAGAGCATTCACAAGCGTGCACCAATAGAAGCGACGTGAGCTGGCTACTCATGCGCGCCAAGTGATGATGGTCGAGAGAACAAGGATACATACTACCAATAGATATGACAAGGAAGCGGGATCTTACAGAATACCGCGGTCTTTTAGCGCATTCTGTAGGATTGTTTCCTTCACCGCTTTAAACACAAGGCGGATGGTCGTAGTGTCAGTAGCTTCTGTCAGACTACAGAAATAGTAAGAATGAGAACGAGAAGCTTAACACATAGGTACTTGCTGTGGATAGACCAACAGACGGGCACGATTCACCTGCAGAAATCTCCAGAGGATATACTTGGTAGCTTTGCTGATATCGGCACCACCAGAATACTCAGGAAAATATCTCTCCAGCGGAACCTGGAAGTCATGTCACACTGCAATGAAGATGATATTGAGCAGAGTTTGCACCTTGGGCAACTTTATCTTGAACACGTCAATCTTGTTTAGTAACAAGATGATGGATGATCGCAAGAACCAGCGAGAATTGACGACGCATTCAAATAGAATCAAGGATTCTGCCATTCTATTCTGTGGATAGTTTATCAGCACTCGTCAACACAAGAAACACGAGTATGTACTCGATTATTCTCAGGTAACACTTGATCATATTCGCTTAACGCGGTACAGAACATGACACTCGTGACAGACTCAAAACAACCAATCCACTTCTTTCTTTCTGGGCGTTGGAAACCGACATCGACAATGCATATCCTTGGGAAATGTTGAACTAAACGGGCTTGTCATCTAAGTCGAGACTCACTGTCGTTTACCCATTGGGAACCGCATCTCTGTGATGCCTGTTGTCATTGTTCGCGCACGCAATATATCGTTCGTGATCGGACAGTAGTCCGGAGTGCCTATCCGCTCTACGTTTTCAAAGAAACTGGTCGCGAAATATGTTAGAACCGCACACACAACGAGGATAATCTATGACTTACTATGCTGCGCTGTCCATGAGATAGAATTCACTACTGTGATCCATGACCTGAGATATGATCTCGTCTTGATATAGTTCGTGTATGGCGCG
Organism: Boletus aff. vermiculosoides; assembly: GCA_038089475.1. Taxonomy (NCBI): domain Eukaryota; kingdom Fungi; phylum Basidiomycota; class Agaricomycetes; order Boletales; family Boletaceae; genus Boletus; species Boletus aff. vermiculosoides. The sequence goes on along the minus strand of JBBPKW010000759.1, from coordinate 1,502 downwards.
CGCGATCTCGGCGGAGAAGACAAATGAAGGGGATGATTCGACGTGGTAGTTCAGGATTCGGCTGGCATTGACCTGTGAGAGGTATGTGGGGATTGGAAGATGGGATATACAAAAGGACGGCGACGTACCTGATTCATCGGGTTCATACAGTCAAGATTTAGCTTTTGCATGACAAGGATGAGAGTTTGTGCACTGTCGAGGGTATTGCGATATATAGTAGGGCGGAAGGTCATGAGTTCCTCGGTGTTGAACCCATTTTGATGAATAATTTTCATCTGTTTGACTACCGTCGACTTGCCTGATTCACCGGAACCTGCCAGGGATGGACGCGTTAGCTTGGTGGAAAGAAGCGAGGATATAAAGACGGATAGTAGTGTTGACATGAGTATCTGCTACCGGGATGGCTCAACCACGCCATTGATAGAGAAACGGCATGAGGGTGGTATATGGAAGGGACCTGAGCGTATCACAAAGAAGGACGAGACAAACCGACAACACACCTAGTACCAGCACTTTGCATTCCTGTCTAAGCTTCTTTGAGTCCTCCCGGATTTGACGGTCGATAGCATCGGATCTAGCTTTGGCCTGGATTGCCGCATACCAGTTATGAAAGAAAATGAATTCGAAGTGACTCATGACCATTCAACGTAACTTATGCATATCTTTCTGGAAGGGCGAAGAGAAAATGTTGCCACTCCTGATTGCCGCGCAATGGTATCGACCGTCGACTTGCCTCGTGGACGGATTGGTTGGCATAGTCCAGCAGGCTGATCTAACCCGAACAGGTATACCTGTGCAGTGTGGGCGGTGTCCATACATGGTAAGTCGTGGCTGCGCTATCCTGCCCACCTCACAGACCGTCACTCACTCTATCTGTCATTTCACCCCTGTTTGGCATATCTACCACCTCTGCACGCCCTCCAAGCCTCCGACTCGGACCTCTTCGTCACCGTCGAACACATACTCAAGGTCCCTGGTCAAATGCAGCGCACCACACAAGCCTACCTCGCAGACCTGTCAAATCGCCCTCACGTAGTACCATCCTCCCCTCTGCCTCTTTTCATGCCCATGTTCCGTCTTTGCGTCGTTTCGTAGCTTACTGGTAACACACACGTCCCAACGAACGGTGAGGATATCGAGGGGTTGTGCGAACCCTAATACAGCTGATCAAGGTATGGATGTGCCCTCGCTCCTTACCAAACTCTCTGCGAGCACGGGTCGCCGCTTACCATCTCGTCGGGGAGATCCTCACCCGTTTCAAGGAACGCGGCTTCAAACTCATCATCGCCAAGCTCGCCCTCCCTTCCCAATCCCGCCTCAAAAAATATCGCTCTCCCTTCTTCCGTCACATTTTTTATATCTCGACTCACACGCAGACTATCCCGAGATCAAAGACAAGCTCTTCCTCCCCAGATCGATGTAGCGCACGCAATCTGGCCCCGTGTTCTGTGATGGCCTATGAGGGCCTCGATGCCGTCGAGCCGGGCCGTGCTATGCTTGGC
>JBBPKW010000757.1:0-11767 GCA_038089475.1 Boletus aff. vermiculosoides | reverse complement strand
AGATTGCCATCAACCCCTTATCTTCTTGATCCATCATTCCCACCATGGTAGGCATGCTAGTGCCACCTGGACACTCACTCTACTCTCCTGGGATTACTGGTGGCTGGGAATGGCCACTTTTGTCTGCTGATACATCACTGGCTGTGCTGTCTGCCAACAGAACAAGGTTAACACACATCCCACCCAGCCCCCACTCCTCCCCATCCCCTCCACTGCCACCTGCCTCTTCCAGCAGCTGTTTATGGATCTCATCACTGGCCTTCCTCCCTGTGGAGCCATCAACTCTGTGCTGGTTGTGGTCAACCATGGACTAACAAAGGGGGTGCTGTTCATCCCCTGTTCCAAAACCATTTCTGCAAAAGGAATAGCCAAACTCTTCTTCATCCACGTCTTTCCTTGCTTTGAACTCCATGACAAAGTTATCTCCGATTGAGGACCCCAGTTTAGTTCTGCCTTTGCATGAGAATTAGCCTGCCTCCTCCACTATGACATTGCCCTATCTACCACCTACCACCCACAAACCGACAGAGAAACAGAATGAGTCAACCAAGAACTGGAAACCTATCTACGATTATTCTGCCAAGACAACCCTTTAGCCTGGATAGAGGCACTACCTCTGGCTGAGTTCCACCACAACTCTATAATATACTCCGCCACCAACAACTCCCCCTTCCATCTTCTAATGGGGTACCACCCCTGGTCTTACCTGAAAATTGGGCCTACATTCATTCCTACAGTACAAAACTGCCTCAAAAATTTGGTCTCCTTCTGAGATGAAGCCACAGCTTCTTTTGAATGAGCTAAAGCCACCATGGCCAACAGATCAAAAGGGAAATTTGTTCCCTTCAAATTAGGTCAGCTCATATGGCTGGAAGCAACAAACCTTTCTATAAACCTTACTAAAAAAATCACCCCTAAGCGACATGGCCCCTTTGAGATAAAAAAAGTCATATCAAATCTAGCCTATGAACTGATCCTTCCCAACCAATGGAAAATACATTCCATTTTCCATGCATCACTTTTAACCCCTTTCATCGAAACCAATGAACACAGACCTAACTTTCCATGCCCACCTCCTGATCTAGCTCACAGAGAAGAGGAATATGAAATAGACCACATTATATGACATAAAGGTCACCCCTGATCAAGACAGTATCTCACAGCTTGGAAAGGCTATTCTCTCTCTGAAGCAACCTGGGAACCAGAATGCAACTTTAGACATGCACAGGAAATCCTCAACAACTATAAAGAGACCCATGACCTCCAGTAAAACACCATGAATCCCCCATTCTATCTATCTGAAATCCCCAAAAGCTTTGCCATCTCTAAAGAGAATCTTGACTTCCTCCAACGAAACTTCCTCTTGTTTGATCCACCCACTCCTGCTCAGCTTAATGAGGCTGTCTGTTATCGCTACCAACACTCTTGCTTCTGCAAGCTCCCCTACTACCCCTTCCATTACTCCTATTAAATGTCTGAAGAACTCACCCTTCCTCTCAACCCCCCTGTCCGAGTACACCACCTCTCCCCATTTTTAAGAAGAGTCACCTTTGCTGTAGTCTTACAAGCCACCCCCTTCAACCAGTTCCTACAAACACACTATGCCATTAATGGATCCCAATTTCTCACCAGTTTGGTGGGGATATATTGACAAGTATTCCTCCACTACCAATTTTTCCTGCAAAATGACTCCAGATATGAAACCAGCCCCTATGACTCAGCTCTCCTCAAATCCCTCCTTGCTATCAGGGGGGACATACTGGAGCTCTTGTTTGTCACAGGATTCAGTCAGGTGGTTAACAACATTCCCCCCAACCAATTCACATTTGTCATCCGTCCCATCCTTAGTGCTCTCACCACCAAAGAAAGGCACATCTACCTATCTGATTCTGTTGTCCTGTCCAATCCCCCCATTTACCCTAGCAACCTCTTTACTGGAATCCACCCCAATTCCTCCCCTCTTCGAACTGGGGAACCCAGCTCTCCTCCTCTACTCAGAATTCCCCCCCTACTCACCCTCACCCCCTTACCCTGTTTCCACCCCCTGTCTCTATGGATACTGAGAAACAAGACTCTCTCCCAAACCACTTCCCTACTCCAACCAACAGTCAACAGATTCTGTGGGACATTGTTAACTCTGTGGCAAGAATGCACATCCAACCAACCCCTTCTCCCAAACCTCTGGGAGCTCCAACTGTCCCAAGAGCCTCAGCTGCAAGCAGCATGGGTTGGGGAAGATGCAGGAGACATCCCAACCAAGTATGCTTTATCTGCGGGAGTTCCGAACACATTTGTTGAAACTGTCCTAGACATATTCCTGATAGAAGCTCCTCACCCATCCTCTCTGACTCGGACTTATGGGATTATGAAGTCAATGAAGGGGACCAGTCTGGACCTGACCAAGAATAGGTGGACTGAGGACTGTCCACCATAGGACTGGGGTAATGTTACAAAATAGACGGTTCTGGTTTGGAACCAGTTTGGAACCAGAATACTCTTTTGTTTCCTTGTTTCAATAGACTGTCCTGATTTGGAACTAGTTCCAATTGAGATAACTTACTTCCTATTGTTCTCTCTCTTTATCACCTCTGAGATTTCTGCACCCTTTGGAAATGAACTAATGTTCCTATCTCCTCTCTGATTGGATCTACCTATTCTGATCAGATCGTAGTTCCCATCCTTCCCTTACATTCCAGCCTGTTCCATAACTTCTGAGCTACTCACTATAAAAACCCTCCATGTCATAAAAGTAGCCCTCAGCTAGTTCTATACATTCTTGTGTATCTTCTGGTGTTCAAATTATTAAAGTCTTCATTCCACTTATCCAAGTGAACACTAGTCTCTTTTGAGGATCACCTTCCTCTAATAAAGAGAATCTCCACAAAATGCTCTAGAACCACATGGAAGGGCACAGGCGTCATAACAGTAGGCATCTCAGATCATGTGTTCATTTAGATATCGGTAGTCTTAGCAAGGGTGGAGGTCACTGTTCTTCTTTTTGACAAAGAAGAAGGGGAATGCCTGCAGGAAGTTGAAGGGGCAGATTTTACCAGAGGCAAGGTTCTCAGAAAGGAACATTTCCATAGCTCTTTGTTCCTCAGGGGATAAGGAATACATTTTTCCAATTTTCGGAGAGAATGATTCATCAAGGTTTATTTCATGGTCATAGGGTTGGGATGGCAGAACATGGTTGGTTGCTTCCTTAGAGAATGTTGGTATTCTGGGGGCAGGGTTGGTTTTGGTTTGGCTTTCTTGGCTTCCATGGCCAATTCAGTTGTGGTAGTGAGTTTCACTATAACTGGGGATTTACAGGGAATAAACCAATGGCCACAGGGAATGAAATGATGCATGGCTCAGTTTTTGAGGGCTCGATTGATAAATTGAGTTTCGGTTTCCCTTTGTAGGTATCCTTCCAGATGGGGGTTGGAAACTGAATCTATGTTAATGTGATGTGGTGGGGGTAATGAGGATCAGAGAAATCAGGAGGTGTGTCATTTGGTATCCACCTCATAGGAGTGGAAGAGGTGGTCAGATTGGTCTGTGGATTCCTCTATGGAAATAGTTTGGGTGGTCCAGTTAATGGCAGGGTTGGCAGTTTTCAGCCAGGGCAGGCCAAGGATGAGATTTTGTTGGCCGCAGGCCATCACATAGAAGGTTGTCTTGTGAATGATTCCTCCTGTTGAAACAAACAATTCATAGGAAAATCAGATGTCGCTGTTTTTATTTTGTGAGGAGTCAGCATTCCTAGTGTGGAGGGGTTCTTTGAGCTTGGTGAGGGGAAGGTGGTGCTTTTTGATGAAATCCCAATTGATGCAAGAGATATTGGTGCCACTGTCTACCAGGGCAGAGGAGTCAATGGTTTTGAAAGTGTGCGTGGGTATTGTTATGATCGATCCGCACAGGAGCGAACGTAGACTCGGTCTCGAGGGTTTGTAGCATTACCTTCCGAAGGGAGATTTCAGGAGGGTTATGATGGCTAAAGGTCTAATGCCTTTGGTGTCGTAGTACAAGGCCGAAGGTCAAGCGCCTTAGGCATCGTCAAAGAAAAGAAGCGTCTACTCAAAAGTAAGACAAGGACTTTGGGACCGGAGGTTGAGGCAAGAAATGAGATTAGCCCAAGTAGATCTAACTTGGGGTTTACAGGAGAGGCAACGAAGGTTTAAGTACATCTCGAAAGGAGGAGGCAAACCAAGGAAAATAGAAGCTCATAGAACATGAATGAAGGATTGGTAATCGAATGCTGACTGATGAGAGAATGATATAGAATGCGATGGAAAGAGTAGATTAAGTCAGCGTAGAAAAGAAAGGAGAAGAAAAAGATATTGACGGGAGTCGAACTTGGTAGGTGACGAAGGTAGAATGTAACGATTGCTCTAAGAACAACTGCTAGCCGGACTTTGACTCAAGCGGAACGCTGGCTTGGCAAATGGAAATGAGCCTCTCCTTAATCTATTGTTCAATGCGAGGACAATGCCAAGCTGACACAAAAGACAAGTGGATTAGACTGGAGCTCTAAGCTATGATGGTACAGGTATTTATACAGGTAAGGAATGAGCATGGACCAAGTGCTGGATATGGTAATTACCATGAAAGGTCAAAGTAAAGAAGCGTACGTGTGAATGAGAAGTTGATGATGGGAAAAAGAAGTGTAGCAGCATGAGAGAAGAGCGGAAATTAATAACACATGCTATGATGTCATTGATAGTCATGTGACTTTCCCACGGTCATGTGCAATGCATCGAAAAGAAGATGAAAAGTAAAGTGTTTGTATGTTGTACATAAAAAGTTTGAAAATATAGTCTATCATTACACTACTCCCTCTTTAAGACTCGAATTCCAGACGAGTCCCATGAAAGTTCGATTTGGTATAGTTTACGTATGGTTTAAATAGAGATTGGAAGTCCGCAGTTGAGAGTCCTCGGAGTTTACGTGGGGCAGAAGGGTTTTGATGGTGGAAATTGGCAACTGCATCTGGAGCCGTGTTGATAATGTCCGATGTTTCCCATGTACGATCTGTCTCGTCATAGCCCTTCCAGTGCACCAAATATTGAAGCTTCCTTTTTACAAAGCATGAACCTGCAATGTAATCTATTTCGAACTGCTCTTCTCCTTCTTCGTCTATCTTGATCGCGTCAGGACATTGTACAGGTTGTTCTGGGAGTGTTTCTCTATAAGGTTTTACGCGAGAGATGTTGACTACTGGGTGGATTCGTATGGAGTTAGGAAGAGTAAGTTCTATGGCATTTGGAAGAACCTTCTTAATCTGATAAGGTCCAATCCATTTTTGTGTTAGTTTTTTCACTGTATAAGGTAGCTTTAATTTATTGGTTGAGAGCCAGACCTGCTGGCCAATAATGTACTCCAGAGCTTCCGACCTTCTTTTGTTGGCAAACTGCTTCATCCTTTCTTTAGATATGTTGAGTGCTGCTTCTATCTCCTTATGGGATCATCTGAACTCTTTTCCGAATTCAGCACCTGGACCTGTCGCTTTCCCTTCGAAGCCCATGTGAGGGGCATAATTATGTGTGATGGCGAATGGGATGGAACCGGTGGAGGTGGTGAGAGAGTTGTTATGGGAAAATTGTGCAGATTTGATCCATTCTACCCATGATTCCTGCTTCTTCGACACGTAAGAGCGGAGATACTGTTTGAGTTCCCTATTGATACGCTCTGTTTGTCCATCAGTTTGTGGGTGGTAAGCAGTCGAGATTTTCTGGGAGATAGAAAGGAGTTTACACAGCTCTTGGGTAAAATCTGAAACGAATTGTGGGCCTTGATCTGAAACTATTGTTGAGGGAAGTCCGTGGATGCACCACACATTGTCTCTAAATATTTTAGCTAAGTCCAAAGAGGAAACTGTATCGTAGCATGGTACAAAGACTACTTCTTTAGAGAAGCAGTCTATGATAACGCATATAGCAGTGAAAGTTTGGGATTTAGGTAATCCCATAATGAAATCGACCGAGAGATCTTCCCAAGGTCTAGTAGGTGTAGGTAAAGGAATGAGTTTTCCTGCTGGTGCCTTTGAGGTTCCCTTTGTTTGGGCGCACACTTGGCAGCTATCTACATATTCTTTAACGTCCTTTGTGACTCCTGGCCACGAGAAATGTCTAGTAAGAAGGTGTATAGTACGTCCGTGTCCGCAATGTCCTGCGATTGGATGGTCGTGACATAAAGTTAAGAGTTCTATATGTAAAGGTTCAGGAACAAAGATTTTGTTTTTTGTATTTTTGAAAATATAGTCATCAGACACGTATGAGAAGTCATGAATAGCATCAACACCCAATTTGGATGATTCATGCCTCAATGATTCCATAAATGTAGATGAAAGAGAAACGTTATTAATAAAGAGATGTTCGGGTAGTACAGTAATATTCTCATTATGGTCCTTTACCGCGTCGCCATGATCTGGTCGACATGATAGTGCATCTGCTTGTCCGTTTGTGTTTCCTGGTTTATAAATAAAGATGTAATTGAACTCTTGAAGGAATGCGTGCCAACGTGCTTGTCTTCCTGAGAGAGTTTGTGGCTTTTTCCAGTATTTGAGATTCTTGTGATCCGTCCAGATCTCGAAACCTTCTCTACCGATAAGGTAGTGCCTCCACTCTTCTAATGCATGGATTGTGGCTAAGAGTTCTTTATCATAAATAGGATAGTTCCGCTCAGCGGAGTTGAAGGAGTGGGAAATGAAGGCGCATGGTCGCTAGAGTCTGTCATCTGATTTGACCAAAAGAACTGCCCCGGTTGCTATATCCGAAGCATCAGTTTCTACTCTCATCTCCTTATCCCAATCCGGATAAGCTAGAAGAGGAGCCGTTTTGAATTTGTTCTTCAGCATATCAAACGCTTTTTGTTGGTCAGGACCCCAGTTGAAAGGAACATCTTTTTTGGTGAGATCGTTCAAGGGTCGGGCGATATCTGCAAATCCTTCAATAAATCTACGATAATAATTGCAAAGTCCGAGGAAGCCTTGGAGTCCTTTGAGGTGTGTGGGAACTGGCCAATCCATGACCCCTGCCACCTTCTTCTCCTGCATCTCGACTCCCTCTTTAAATACTACCATACTGAGAAAGTCCACTTTGTCCTTGGAGAACTGGCACTTTTCTGGTTTCACGTAAAGGTCATTCTCCTCCAATCGGCGAAGAACTTCCTTAACAATCTCCTCGTGCTCAGCTTGTGTTCTCCCTTTCGTAAATAGCATACAGTTGTCTATGTAAATTACTAGTACAGTGTACATGTCATTAAATACATCGTTCATCATGGTTTGGAAAGTTGGGGGAGAGTTCATCATACCGAAATACATTACAGTGGGTTCATAAGCACCAATGGGAGTGACAAATGCACCCTTCCACTCGTCTCCTTCTTTGATTCTCACGTTGTTGTAACCCCAACGGAGATCAAGACAAGTAAACATATTGGCGCCTTTGAGCCAGTCAATGAGTGTGGGAATGAGGGGTAGAGGATATGCGTTTTTGATGGTTCCCTCATTTAAATATCTATAGTCCATAACGAGGCGTTTTTTGCCATCTTTTTTGGGAATGAAGAAGACAGGTGCGGTTTGGGGGGATTTAGATGGTCTGATATATCCCTTTTTGAGTTCTTTTTCAATGAAGGTGTGAACTTCCTCCATTTTGACATCCAAAAGTGGAATAACTCTACCCTTTTTGGGGACAAAGTCTTCCTTAAGGTCTATCGCATAATCCCAAGGTTTTCGCTCGGGCATGCATTCGGATTCTTTTTCTGAGAACACATTTAAGAAGTCATGATAGACTTCTGGCACCTTTTCTTTGAGGCCTTCTTCTATGACCCTGATGGTAGGCTTTTCGCCACATAAATGAGGTAGTGGGGGGTAGGGTCCACTGCCAATAACTCGGCAGTATTCCGTACATCTAGGGAAAGAAATAATTTTAGCAACCCAATCAATGTCCGGGTTGTGACGATATAACCAGTCATAGCCAATAATAAGACGATGAGAACCAAGTCGAGAGACGTAAGCGTCTATAACCTCGAAGTGGTCATTAATGCCAATGATTAATTTAACCATATGTGTGACTTTGCCGATAGCTCCGTTAGAGCCATCTGCATTAATAACTGCAATAGGGTTAGCAATAGCATATTGTTTGATGCCATGTCATAATACATATTGTTCGTCAATAAAGGTGTGAGAAGCCCCGGAATCCAGTAATGCCTGAACAGAAGATTTCTGCCATTGGTCATCCTGTTTCCTCATCAAGACTGTTTTGACAGAGAATTCCCCGCCAAAGTTCAGCGTGGATGATCTTTGGGCAATAGTTACCGAAGAATTGAGGGATTTATAAATAGGCAAATTTTCTACTTGCTGAACAAGGGAATCAAGCACACTACATTTTAATTCCGGCACTGCGCTCCAAGGAGTTGCCCTTTCGGAATGAAGATTTTTATTGGCAAGCAAAATAGAAGAAATGGTACAGGTGGGGAAATCGTCCTCCATGCAATCTACTAGACTGATCTCACTACTAGTGTCCAAGGTGATAGTATGAATGCCAGCACCTAGTGCATCGACAGAAGGAGAAAATGGAAGATTGTCTATCTGTTCACAGAGACCCTCATCGTCTATGAACATTGTCCATTTAAAGAAGTGGCCGCTTTCTGCTTGGCTTCTACTTTGAACTTGTCTCTGTAGAAGGCCTCAGCCTCAGCTGAAATAAAATTTTGCACAGATTGTGCGGAGATAGAAGGCGGGAAAGAAGAGGAGGGGGGAGATGGTGGAGCAGGGAGGGGGCGGGAATGAAAATCTGGAGCCGAATATGAAGGCTTGGGTGGATACTCATATGAACCGGTGTCCCAGTTCCAAATAGCCTGTTGCCTCGCTTTTGGTGGGAAGCGACGCTTGTTCGGGTTCTTGGAACAATCTGGCCAGATGTGTCCCACTTGCGAGCACCCAAAGCAGGTGCGAGTTTCTTTTTGTGGCACTTGGTGTGCTGAGATATCCATGGGCGTGCCCCGGCCCGGTTGTATGCCCGTAGGCATGAAACGATGATTTGGCCCCAGAGGCAGGCGAGAAGGTTGTGGGTATTGGAAGCCCCCTTGCGGCTGTCTTGGATAATAATATTGCCCTTGTGGGCAAGGAGGTGGTCTTGTTGGTGGTCCTCTGGCAGGGGGTCCTCTTTCGACCGCCATCTGCTCATAGGCTCTTCCTATGTTCCTATAACGAGTGACTAATTCGTCAAGGTCGAAAGCCATTGATGGAGCATTTAGTTTTTGTCTTTCATAGATGTGGAAGTCAACCGCCTTTTTTAGTAACTCCATGGCAAAACTATCGTCAATGTTGGTTTCTCGACGTAGTACTTCAAACCTTTGTAGGAACAAATCTATAGGATGCCCATTTTGTTTGAGAGCCTCCAACTTTTTGAGTGATTCGTGGGTGAGGATATCGATTTGGAAATAGTCTTTTATCTCCTGTTGGAGTTGACCCCAAGAAGGCCAAGCCTTATCTCCGAGGAGAGATCCCGTAGGATTGCCTTATGCATCAAACTCTTTGTTGTCCTCTGCTTCCAAATATTTTTCTAGGGTAATCTGTGCGAAACCCTCTGCTTTTTTCTCGAATCTGGAAAGAACTGCTACCGCTCATAGTTTGTCATTTTTCCAGGATTGGGCTGAAACCCAAAGGCAGAGCTTTATCCACCAGACTCGAAACTTTGCTCTATCACCATCCCACTTATTTGGGTCCACGATCTTCTTCGTGACCGAACTCCTTTTGGATTCCAAATTTAAGTCTTGGATCCGTGAGACTAAGTCATCTATATCGATATTGCTTGATGACATCTTCTTCGGCTGCTAAGTAAAAGGAAAAATCGAGATCCTTACTGTGCGGTATCTTCCAACCACACTCTGGGGACTCGGCAAACAAAACTATGTAAAAAGTATCTCTTTGACCGGAGGTAGTATCTTCTCCTCTGTAAGGTCTGGTAACAAGTTCTCTGGTGACCGCAGCGACCAGGAACGAAACTGCACATATACTACTTGTAAAAAACTATGGAAAGACGCTCTACCTCCTGAATCACTTCAGGGACTACCAGTGTTCGGAATAGACTTGGCCTAGGGCTGCTCGACGGCAGTAGTTCCCTAGTTGTCCTTAGCAAACTAGGCATGACCCTAGCACTGGTATCACCTCAAGGGAGGGACTGAGAAAGTTCTATGTAATGAGACTAAAGCTTTGGCATCAGGGCCAACATCCTAAAGGGGCAGACATGAAGAAAGGGAATATCTTTGGTAAGCACCAGTGGGCACTCCTTAATCCTAGAGTCCGGGTAGCGTATTTAGTCTAATCCAAGTGTAACGATTGCTCTAAGAACAACCACTAGCCAGACTTTGACTCAAGCGGAACGCTGGCTTGGCAAATGGAAACGAGCCTCTCCTTAATCTATTGTTCAATGTGAGGACAATGCCAAGCTGACACAAAAGACAAGTGGATTAGACTGGAGCTCTAAGCTATGATGGTACAGGTATTTATACAGGTAAGGAATGAGCATGGACCAAGTGCTGGATATGGTAATTACCATGAAAGGTCAAAGTAAAGAAGCGTACGTGTGAATGAGAAGTTGATGATGGGAAAAAGAAGTGTAGCAGCATGAAAGAAGAGCGGAAATTAATAACACGTGCTATGATGTCATTGATAGTCATGTGACTTTCCCACGGTCACGTGCAATGCATCAAAAAGAAGATGAAAAGTAAAGTGTTTGTATGTTGTACATAAAAAGTTTGAAAATATAGTCTATCATTACATAGAAGTACAGACGTTGAGAAAGAAAAGAAAAGAATAGCATGTAGTTGGCGAGCAATCGTAACAGGTATGATGATTTGAACAGAGATTTGCATAGATTTCATTGTAGATCATACAGTTACAGCACATAGAGATGGGAAAGTGGTTTGCATCAATCAAGTCTCCCAATCTAAAAATCCACCTTAAAGAACAACACCCTTCTCACATTGGTATCCTCATCATCCTCCACTGGTTCCAATCTCAGGATCTCTTCTTTCTCATCAGTTACTTGTTGCACCTTTTTGTCCATAGGTTTCCTGAAGAAAACAGGGCAGGCAGTGCTAAGATGGCCAGGTTTCCAGCATCAGAAGCAAAGTTTCTTTTCTATACACCACTTCCACTCTTCTGGGGTCAACTTGGACACCTTGACAATGTCAATGTCCATGGCATTGGGGTCTTTAGTCTTGGGGTTTACAGGGTGTTGTAATTGCTCTAAGAACAGCCACTAGCCAGACTTGACACAGTAACACCAAACTGGCAAAGAGAAAAGAGCCTTTCCTTAATCTAGGTTCATAGCTGGACAATGCCAGTTGGACATGAAGACAAGTGGATTAGACTGAGGTGATACGGTATGTTGTACAAGTATATATACTGGTAAGGAATGGGCACGGACCAAGTGCTGGTTATGGTAATTATCATGAATGGTCAAAGTAAAGAAGACGGTTGTGTGAATAAGAAGTTGATGATGGGAAAATAATGGATGACAGCATGAGAGAAGAGCAGAAATTAATAACACGTGTCATGATGTCATTGTTGGTCATGTGAGTTTCCCACGGTCATGTGCAATGCATCGAAAGGAAAGTGAAAAGGTAAAGTGTTTGTGTGTTGTACAGTATAAGTTTTTTTTGAAAATATAGTCTATCATAACACAGGGTGCTGAGTGAAGTGGTGATATAGTGGCTCAAAAAAGTGTCCCAATGTTTGCATGTTTTACACTAAATGACCCAAAACACAATAACCCCTAAT
>JBBPKW010000755.1:0-11773 GCA_038089475.1 Boletus aff. vermiculosoides | reverse complement strand
TTGGAATGTAGACCATAATAAGTGATTACCACTCATCTGCTTTGATGCTGCCTGCAGATGCATCACTGAAGTTACAGGGAGCAGATTCAAACCATGAAGGTGTTGAGGTGTCATGGATGACTTCATGAATTCTTTCCAGGACTTTCCTTGTGTCATACTTATGTTCATGCTGGTGGGGTGGGGTAGTGGCAGAAAGGGGCATTCGGCATTGCTACAGAGATATCAATAACATTGTCATCTAGAGTGGATTTGCTTACCCAATCAATGAGAGCCTTTGTGTAGTCAATTTTATATAGCCTTGTTTCCTTTGTGGGCATATAGCCCAACATCTGACAAACATACTGTAATGAATGCATGTTCTTCTGGAAGAAATCTGCTTGAAGCCTGTTCATGAACTGATCTATACATGCCATATTGTGTGGTAAGGGTACTTGCATAATGAGAAGGTTGTGGATAGCAGGGACTTGTGACATCTCCTTTGCAGTCACAGAAAGCACAGTGGCAGTGTCCATGGGGAACATTTTGAAGTTGTAACGAAAGGCAGGAGATATTTTAGGGGTATATGATGTGTTTTCGTCTGTGATATTGAGGAGCCTTTGGGTGTGGTGGGCGACTAAGCCTTCCAATATACAGTGCATGGCGTCGACAATAAGCTGCTGGGCCAGGTTCCAATATGGTAATCACCAAAGTTCTGACCATCAAACACCATGCTCCTTGAACAATCTTTCATGTTCAGCCATTGAGAGAGCATCCCTTCATTGTTCAGCATGATGGCAGAGTGTGTTCTTATCCCAAGGTACCCAGTTCTCAAAATCCACCCAACCATAGCTATTCTTATGGTAGCAGTTGCATGCTGAACAGATGAAATGACTTTGGATACCAGCCAATGTGGAAATGTGGCGAGCAGCAGGGAGATTACAAATGGTAAGTGCAATGGCACTTCGGGTGGTATGTTCATGGGGGTGGTTAGCTGTTCAATAGTAGTAAACACCTCTCTCCCAAGAAATTGCAAGGTCATTGATGAGTAGGTGGATATAGTGGTTGAGGTTTTCAAGTGAGGGTTGGCTGGGGCCAGGGATGATCCCAGCAAGGTACAAGTTTTCTGGTTTGTACCTTATATTGAGAGATAGGTTGAGGCATGCCATGGAGATTATTCCAGACGATGTCTTTGCCCTTCATAGTTTCATCCCCTCAGGGTTGAAGAAATCAACATGCAAGGCAAAGGCATACCACCCTTCATTACCTCTGTCAATGAAGAGCTTGCCTGGTATCGGGCGACCAAATTCACAGAGGAACTGGGCCTTGAAGGGATTCTTGACAAAACAGGAAGGGGGTCCTGATAGAAAAGCTGCAAGTACATTGCAAGACTGATCCATGAGTGCTTCTATATCCTGTTGGGAGAGGAGACTGGCGAGATAGTCATTAAAGTCATGGTAAACAAAAGTCTTCTTTAGAACATGTTTGCCATTTGGATGTATGTCCAACAGTGGTTCCCCACATGTGGTCTCGGGAGTCAGGCGATGAGTGCAAAATTCAGGGTAGATTGGTACATTGGAACCAGGAATGTAAGTCAGTGCATAGATGCAGTGGCAAGCACAGGTGGCAAACACAATAGTCTTGTATTTGAGATTAAACTTGGCAAGAGTGCTTTCAATTGTAGCTGGTATCTGCTTGAGAATGTTCTCATGCGAGAGGCTAAGGGTCCCATCGCTTTGTTGGAATGCTAGGAAGAGTAGCAAAGAGAGGGCAGTGAGAATGAAGTTGCTGCTGTGTTTGTTCACACCCATCATGACCTTGCATACCAGGCTGATGATGAGTGTGACCTGAGTGATGGTACTCATATGCTCAACAAGGCTTTGGTCTTGTTCACCTGTGTTTGGGTCAGTGGTAGAATATACATATGGGAAATGAAGTAATCTTACCACAGTCAAACTGTAAGGAGCCAGGGGTAAAGGGAGAGCAGGAGCCTGTGACTGTAGCCCAGTGTCAAGCTTCCACAGGGATTCCACAACCTCTTCCTTGCAAGAATTCACAATAGCTGTGTTGCACTTGATGCCTTGGAGGATGCGGCAAAGGACAACAAGCTCCTCTTGGAGTGCAGCGAGAGATGCACTAGAAGGATCCAACAAAAGATGAAAGCATAGCTGACAGCACTTCTCAATGTTGGATAGTAATTCCAGAGCCTTGACCGAATGTTGGTTGGTATCCTTCTTGGTAATAGATGTTGGACATTGGGGAGAACACACGAACATATTGTGGGCATTGTGTGCCACTGAATCAGACTGCTCCCCTTGGCTGGGAGGGAACAGAGCTGGAGTATGGTAATTTAGAGATGCCAGGTGGCAAAGTGTGAGACGACTGAGGCTGTCAGTGATATCAGAAATAGAAAGGGGGTCTGGTGAACCATTGACAATATGCTAACCAGGCATGATACTGGTTGTGCCATTTTGGTTGGGCCTGTTGTCAGTGAGCACCAGGGCAAAAAGATGGGCAGCCAAGTTGTTGGTATCAGTCTGCAATCCAGGCATGTCTACCAGGTGTGATGAGGTTGTTTGGGAGTAGACTGGCTGTGAAGGATTGCATCCTGAATGCTCGTCTTGGATACACTTTAAGTGTGCAGGGATGAGCTTCGAATCCATCAGCACACCTCAAGTGTTCATCTTGATACACTTCTTGCATGTGCATCACCTGAACAAGGGACGTGAAGGAGGCATGTAGCCTGCAAATCTGCAGTGTAAGACTCACTACTGGACTCCTCTGAAATACAACTCACCAAAGCCTTTGACTAATGCAGGTGGGAGGTGATGTGCAGTGGAGTTGGTTGAGCATATTTATAAAAGAATGGGGGTGGTGTGGTATCAGCACAGTGCACTCTACCCAAACACTGGGAGGCACACTGCCTTGTTCCCAATCAGCATTGCATAGCTACCTTGAAAGGATAGAACATAATGAATCCTCCATTCCTATGACACTAGAAGACATACCATAAAGATTGGTGGGCAACCTGAATCCAATTTCCAACCATTGGTGAATGCTGCTGAAGACAAATGTAAGTAACAACCCGACCACATTCACCTTCCAAACTTGATAGTAGCACATAGTGTCTGATGCTGATTCATCAGTTCATCACTGTTATGATAGACTATATTTTCAAACTTTTTCTATACAAACAAACAAACACTTTACTTCTCTTTTCCTTTTGATGCATTGCACATGACCGTGGAAAAGTCACATGACCAACAATGACATCATGACACATGTTATTAATTTCCGCTCTTCTCTCATGCTGTCATTACTTATTTTCCCATCATCAACTTCTCATTCACACATACATCTTCTTTACTTTGATCATTCATGATAATTACCATATCTAGCACTTGGTCTGTGCTCATTCTCTACCAGTATATATACCTGTACATCATACTGTATCTCCTCAGCCTAATCCACTTGTCATTGTGTCCAGTTGGCATTGTCCATCTAAGGAACCTTGATTGAGGACGAAAGCTCTATCTTCTATCCTCACCAGCTGGTGTGCTGTGTTTAGTCCGGCTAGTGGTCATTGTGTACAGCAATCATAACAATTGCGGTGCCCACTTCCTATTCCAGTGCAAACATAGTAATACAGAAGAAAGTTCTAGTTGATTGGTCAGTATAGGATCATAAGTATATGATGGTATCTTTCAAAACGCCTGTCTTCTCTACTATACTCTCGATGAAACCTATATTAAATTTCTGACTTCCCTCAGGTCAGTCACTCTTTGCATCCAGGTTCTTGGGAACTTCATCTTTGTACATGTCCCTTGCAAGATCCACTAGCTGTATCACCAATTCTCTAAGAGCCTTCAGGTCAGTAGTCAATGTTTCATGGAGCAGGGGTTGAGGTACATGGATGGAACTTTGCAGCATTGCCAAGTCACTACACCACCACTGGGTAAGTTGAATACTTGCCACCCACACTTTCAGAGTGTACTGCTAATTGTGTAAGTAAACCTCCTTTGGACAAATTATTTGATGTACCATTTCTAGATCAAGTGATCCCACTCCCCATGACAGAAGGATCCCAGCAGCAAACAGGAATACGAGTAAAGTTCTTATGGTTGAAATCCATCCAGAAGGCATTTCAGTTTTTTCTGATGTTGACTTTTGAGCTGCATAGTGGTAAGTCCACACCCAGACAAGGGCCTTCTTTCAACCTTGAGTGGGAGATGCACTTGCAATGATACAACAACTGTCCATGTCATGCACCTATGATCCATGTAAGTCAACTCAAATGGATCAAGCACATCCATGTACTGCAATTGTCTGCACCAAGCCATCATCTGCATGCAGCAGCTTCATTAGCAACTGGCCCAACCTTCTTTTGAACAGGTATACAGATCCATTGTTGCTCCCTCCAACAACAAGCCTTGAATCTTCTCCAAATGCAACCTGTTTAGGAAGTGGAACCAAAGGTGGATCAGTGACAAAGTTTTGGATCAGAGTTGTATTGTCCAGGAGATATAGTGTAAAACCATTCACAGCATTGTCAATAACAACAAGTTCCTTCCTTGGACTGACAGCTGCACAACCTCTGTGAGAGTTTGGGTGAGCCAACTTAAAAGATAGCGAGAAATACACACATCACAGAGTCATATTGGTATTTGCCAAGAATAGTTCCATTGGATGTGTTCATCCTGATGCTACATGGCAGCAGTAGGTGAGCTATAGCAGCTTATCACTCACTCATTTACTCACACATTGCCATCATATAAGCCAAAGATATAAACAATTCCATGCTATGAAAAGATAATCAACTTGGGTATTGTATGATTCATGCATCCAGAGAAGACTGGCTGAAGCTGCAAGTTGGCATTGAGCAGGAGAACCTGAATTGCACTATCTCGTATTCCAACAACAACATGGGCGCTTGGTTTGGACCAAGTGGTATCATATGTGACACAGGTGATTTCAAATCCACCTCCAAGCCTTTGTGTGCATATTTCCTAATACTGTTTCTTCTCTATGAATCAGTTTCATCCCCAGATCATGACATGACAACAACACTTGCCATCATGGGACTCAAATGCAAGAATACTAGATACCCCAATGCCATGCCATAGCAGAGTGTTTCTGTTGAACTATACTTTGTTTTGATCCAGATCACACAACTTATAGCACCATAGGATCCAGAATTAGAACAAGCAAGTTCCCTGCATGATTTGATATCCCACAGCTTAATTCCATTGGTGCCTAGATCCCCCGCTCAGTATTGATCCATCTATCAGAGTTTTCACAGACATACCTCTGCTGGCAAGAAAGTCACCAGTGTCAGAGAGAGCAAGTGCATGAATAGACACATTTTCCTGCATGAACAAGGCTGAATTGGTGTAGTACTTGGAGGGTTTGGTAAACATATTTGTGATTTGTGAGAGCATCTTTGTCACCCACTGCCCCCTGTTCATTGTATTTAAGTCCTGATCTTTAATTGTTACACTTCTCCTTTGTGTTCTCTATCAACTTGGTAAACTTTGGTGTTAATTGACAATTGTAGCTAGTTTTCTCTATTCGACCTTAGCAACTTTTTGTGGTAATCTGACACTTTGTTTATTTGATAATGCCTATGACTGCTGCACTCCTGCCTTTATTGTTAGGCATGATTCAAGACCAGGTTAAGTGCTGTGACTTCATCAAATGTGGTCTTCAACACAGACCATGCCTACTACCATCACACCCATTCCTCTGTTCTATGATAAGCATTCAAATGCACCCCCACCCTGTACTTCCATCCTCATAGATCAGCAAGAACTGTGGGGGAAAGTCACCCATTCTTCAGGTCTGCTTGCTGATGAAATGCTTACACCCTCCCACCTTTCACAAGTATTGAAAGCAGCTCTTGCTCCAGAGTTCAAGCTTGCTCCTGCAAAATCGACCAACACAGCTGTTCGCATCCTCTTTCTGGCCCCATATACAAAGAAACCACTTAAGTGAGACTGTGCTGCATCAAAGGCTATCGACTCGTTGTCAGACAAGGGTTCCATCAACTCAGAGAGCTCAGATAATGAGTCAATGTCAACCATGAGTTCAGAAGACTCAAAAATATCCAAGCCTCCAGGCAAGCCTGGGCATCCTGGGTGGGGCAGTTACAACCTAGAAACAGCCTTGGATTGGAACCAGAAGTTGTTCGCAAAATTCAAGGTTGGTTGTCCCATATCTACACTCCCTCATTAAACTGACAGAGCTAATCATAGAAGTACGTCCATGCTCTCATTGATAAGCACCTAGATGTGTCAAAATATGCTTCTGCTCAAAACACAGTCCTGCTCAAGATTGTTCAGGACAAGGTATGCCTCTGTTCTCATCCTTGTACTGACCATGCTGACAACATGTTAAGGCAACCAACAAGTTCCCAGATCTTGAGAACTACACTCAATGCTGGCCAGTGACAGATCTCATCATGATGCAACTCAAGTATATGTCCAGCCATGCAAGGAGGCAGGAACTAGAAATAACTGCTGGCAAGAGCAAGAAGTGGTTGGTATGGTAATTGTCTTCCCATCAACTTGCCACTGACATGCACCCACAGAAATAAGCATCAGACACACAGGGTCATTTGTACTAAATACCTGACATGTAGTTATACCAGCTCAAAACAACAACTTGTAGTGTAAGAATCATGCAATGTTGAGCATGCACAGGACACATATTCAATGACATCATAGAACCTCACCCACATGTGTCACCCACATTCCAGATGACGTTGTAGCCACATCCTCATCCTATATATATCATTATCAAATAGCAGCAATTCTCGATTCTCATCCACTCCATTTTGACTGATTTGAAAGAAAAGCTTTGTTACACTCCTTGTCCACTGACTATCTTAGAATCCACCATCCCTCTTGCATCTCACATTATGTCTTGCATCCTTCACCCTGCTCTAGCTTCAATGGTATGTTCAAGATTGTGCACTGATCAGTCGGTAGATTATCATCCACAAGGACATCACTCATAATGGTATATTACACATGTCTTAGCTGACATGCATGGATACGAGCACTGAAACAGTGCCCTCCTGGCTTCACAAAGATAAGCAAACAAGGTGGTTGGCTCCTTGCCATTCTGCCAACATGGTGGGCAAAGCTATAGGTAATGTTTGTTGAGCACAATGTCATGCAATTCAATTCAATGCCACTGACCTCTTCATCATATAGTCAGCAATTGCTGTGTTTCAGGAATGCATGTTCACCACAGCTCCAATCCCCACTCTCATAACAACTGCATCCCCACGAAAATCAGTAATATCTCCACCCAAAAGGGGATTTGAGTGAAGTTAGCAATGACACTTGAAGAAGATGCTGAATTTATAGGTATGTCGTCCGTCAATAACTGATACCTCACAGTTGTGAATATATGGCTGCAGGCGAAAGTCTTGCAAAAGACTTTCTGCAATAGAGAACCTGTTTGCCAATTGTGATGTGCTAGCGCACCGTGTTGGCATGATTACTTGACAGGGTTGTGGCCATGCAGAAGAGTACAACCAGCATTTAAGGTGACATTCCAATGCCTAATCTTTGTTATTGAGGAAGAATGTGCTGAATACACTACTCACAGATGGCTGGGGAAATATATAGACTCAGGAATTCACCATGATGTGAATAAGTGACTAGGGCTAGCACAGATGACTATTATGAGAGGACTGAGGCTGCAGGGACCAGCTCCACAAAATGATGATAAGGCGAGTGGGCGAATGGTGGGCAATGATGCAATTTTCTTATACTTTGTCTCAAAGTAATTGCTGAGCTGAATATGGTGATGACTTAACCCCATTTAATATAATGATGACTTAAACAAAAGACAGGTAATTACCCTCTATTAGCACTTCCCAATTCTGCATTGCACACAAAGAGTTTGCCAGGCAGGCTGGCATCATTTTTCATCTCCCTGATTTGGATTATGATGTGCCTTCTGCAACAATGTGCTAGGGTGAGCGCTCCCATCACCCTGACCTGATTCTTTTGTCTGGCTTTTTGTCTTTTTGTTTTCATCAGGAATGGGGTTAATGGATGGTCACCAAGTTGTGACCATTGTGAATATATATTGGCTGCATCTCACACCATTCCTCATCCTTTTTTTTTTCAAGTCCCATTCCATGCCCATGTTTGACATGCCTGGTGCATTGTTTACTGCTGACACGTCCACTCCCTCTCCTTGAGCTTCATGCAGGCCAGAGGATGCCCAAACCATCCAAGAAAATGATATTCTATTCAGTGATGATAACCAGGCTGCAGCTGATATGGCTGTCATTTCACAACTTTGTGATCATGGTGCTGCAGGTCAGCATGTCAATGATGTAGTACCCTCACAACCAATCCCAAGCACTCCAAAACAACCATCAGCAGAGACAATGGATGCAGACAAGGAGGTATGTACCACACATTTAACCTCCAGTAATCACTTACCCCTCCTCTCTTAGACTCTGGATCATCTACCTGACAAGTGTCACCACCAAGAAGTCGACTTTTCTCTGGAGCTGCAAGAGCAACTCTATAAAAAGGAGGCCATAGGTCAGCTGAGGAATAAAATGCATGAGCAAGGGTGGGTACATACAGCAGTAACTCAGCATCAATGCACTTTACTAATTGATTATTCAGGTGTTCCAGGGGGAACATAAACAGCTCCAGAAGAAATACAAAAACCTCCTCCAAACAATGATAGATGATTTCCAGGGTTACACAGATGTGCTATCTGGATTGCAAGCATTGCTACAACAAAGGGAAAATGAGCTGTCATTGCTTTGAAACAAATTGAAGGTGACATTCACTGCTGTATGTTATACATGATCACTCATTAGTACAAACAGGAGCAGAGTGAAAACCAGGAGCAGCTCTGGGAACAATTCCAGAATGATCATCAGCAGGCTACAAAACAACATGCCTGCAAGCTGGACAAATTCTGGCAAAAGTTCATGGTAAGTTCAACTCCCAGGCAATTGCACTCAGGCTGAGAACTGACACCTGACACCTACTAGTTCAAGATTCAGTCACAGATGGAGAAAATACAAACATCCAAGACAGCTGAAATTGAGGCTTGTGTACGAGAACATGTTGCCAAGCTCAGTGAGATGAGTGATCATGCTCAGATGGCTGAAATTGAGGCTCACATGCAAGAGCATGTTGTCAAGTTCAATGAGATGAGTGAGTGTGCTCAAATGGCCAAAATTGAAGCTCACATACAAGAGCATGTTGCCAAGCTCAAGGAGATGATGCAAGTGTGTCATGCGACCATCCCACTATTCCAATTATTTCAAGGCTGATCCATGGTTAGGCTGAGAAGGAGCAGGAGCTTGCCAATATTGAGCAGCACTATTCACATAGCCACAACAATGCACCTATCACACCTCAACACAACAATCCACCAGACCCACCAATGAACTAGGAACCAACAGGGACTTGTCATAGGCAGCCCAAAGGAATCTCAATGCCTTCCATGCAGTGACCAACACCAATCCAACCCCCTCCTACCCCATCTCTTGATGTGATCAAGAGAATCCGAAGAACTCAGGGCATTTCAACAAGAACACATCTTATTGGTATAGATATTCAAGTATGCAATCATAATACACAAGGATTGCTAAAATGCTAATGCTAACATTTGCAAGAATGATGAGCAGCAAGCGTCCGCAGTGCCCAGTTCAACAGATCCTAATCCTGTCTTGAAGGAAACTAACAATGTACCTGAGATCAATCCCATTAACATGTCCTCCATGATCGATGCCATTTCCAAAGAAGTCAAGGCAGCGATTTGCAATGTCTTTGTCAATGGAAACCAACTTCCAATGGCGGCATGCAATCCCTGCCACAAAAAGAATAACAATCAAGAACTTCAGCTTGAGAAGGAAGCAGACCTCACAGAGCATTGAAGCTTTATCTTGGTACATTGTTGGGCTTGTTGTTATGAGACCTCGCTGATGTATGATAGGGGAAAGTTCATTGATCATTCAAGGACATACTGGGTATTATACAGGACATTGACATCATCGCATGCAACACAGCTGCACTGGGAGATGTTCATGAATATGAGTACAAAGATGGACCCAGCCCAGACCACAACAACCTAGCCTTTGACCTCTGTCACAATCACTCATCACCTTGGAACACTTACATCCTGGAATACCTCCTACAAGAACTCCAGGAATGCTGCAGTGAAGAGCAGTGGCCAATCATGAGATCAGACAACTACATCCAAGATATTCTCAAAGATCGGTACAAACAACTGCAAACTGTCTGGCTTGGAGCACAACCTAAGCTAACAACCCAAGGTGTTGCAGAGACCCCTTCCAAAACAGAGGCCTGGCTCATTGAAGAGAGAAAGCAAGTGGCAAAAGAGAGCAGGCAGACTACTTGGTGCCAAAATGTGCATGATTGTTCATCCTTCAAATGTCTGACTTCACCTGATCATTATCACACCAGAAATATTACCATAGAATTGTGGTGCTCAAACATATGATTGCAATGAAATCTGATGGGCAAGCACCTCTGGGAGAAGCCAATGTTGATGTAGCTAGCTGGCAATGGCTTCATCACCTTGTTGAAACACTTGGCAAACACAGGATGAGCTCTGAGGAAAGCTTGGTAGAGAATGGAGTTGAGAACATCTTGCACATGAAGCAAATGCAGTGGTGAAGGAACATTGATCCTGAACTGGAAATCATAGATCGCGAGTGCATCCTCAATAGTGATGTCTTCTCTGCTCAGGGTTCAAAACCACTGCCCAGGAAACAGGCAATGGATAATCCACCAACGTCCAGAACTCCAGTCAATAGCCTACCACTCACACTCTATAATAATGTGTGGCTTCTGCAGTTGACTGAATGCCAGTCAGAGATCCTGCAGGCCTCCAAAGTGGCATTCCCATGGAAAAAAGTTGTCATCACCTAGGATGATTGGTAGGTATTCTGAAACAATCTGAATCTGATTGCACTAGCTGACTCATAACTCAGATTTGCCTTGGATTCATCAGATGGGGTACAGAGACTTATTTGTACAGATCAGGTAGTACTATCCTTAATGTCATTTGGAAGACCCCAGAGGCTGCCCATGATTGATAAGGGTGATGTCACACTCCCTGCTGGCCAGGCAGACAGTGGGGGGTGTCTGGGTCACAAATCAGGCAATCAGTTCTGTCTGCAGTCCATACTTGAAATTTTGCTGTAGTTCTCGATGTCTGACTAAACTTGAAGAATCTAATGTGGACTTTATGTTTGTCTACATAATAAATTCTGGCTTACATTTAGATTTTATTGATATTTGAAGTTTGGACAAAATCCGGACTTGAATAATCTACTTGAAGTTTGGGCAAGCATTCTTCCTATGACAAAATTTCACATTCACACTGACATCCAGGAGGAGGCAACACGTTCACTCATATTCCAAGTATTGGCCTGCATATTTTCGACTGGGGAAACTTCAAGTCTTACTGTTGCCCAAACACCAACTTATATTCCAAGTGTGGTCTTCACATTTCGGACGACATTTTCACCCGAGTTAAATTCTGCAAAACGCGTCGTGCATGGATAGAACCATTTCTTAGTCATCAAGAAAACATTACAACACTTAGCTAAACTTTAACGTAGCTTACGAGTAACTTGGGCGACTTGTGTTGGGCTCGGAGACCAAGACGAGCTATTAAAGAGCACAGTATCAGTAGATCCCATCTCTGAGATCACACTTATTCGCAACTTAATCACTCGTTTTTGACCCAAATCAGTGGCGAAAAGTACATCAAAAGTAAAAAA
>JBBPKW010000753.1:0-11775 GCA_038089475.1 Boletus aff. vermiculosoides | reverse complement strand
GCTCCGGGTTTTCCGGCAATCACTACGTTGTTAGGTTTTCGGCGGCTGCGAGCTGATTGCCGAACGCTTTGGAATAGGGAAGACAGGATTAAACTTTACCGTACTCCCAGCTCTTTCGAATCAATCCTGCGTTGTGGTGTGGGACCACAAATGGGAGTTCTAGGCCTATCCGACATGCTCTTTCAGGTTCAGGTGACATTCGCGTCTCATCACGACAACTTGAACGGAACAAGTCCACCAACCGTGGACAAGTCCCGACCCTCAAGTTCGAATTCATGTATCGACCCAAATTCAACCTAATTTTTCGGGATACTCGGAACAAGCGCATCAACAACTACAATGAATCAATGATTTCCTCGGCGGTTCCGAGGTACCCCCTGTGAGCCATTGGTACTAACGCGAAGCATCTGCTCCAGCCCGATCCGTCATGTAGCAGGGCGTCGTAAACCACGCAGTTTCAAGTACAAGACCCACTCAGTGTAATCGCAACTTTTTCTAATCTCATTTCGTCGTTGGGTTCGAGGCATACCCAGTACCTCACATTCAATCAATCCAGTACAGAGATGTTACACTGCCTTACACCGTGACTCCGCAGCAGCTTCTCCGCCGACCGAATTCCTCCTGATCATCTTTCCATTCGTATCCGAAACATGTGTCTCCTCGCACGGTACGGGGAACCATGATCCCTTGTCACCCATCCCTCCCATATTCGCTCGCCCTCGTGTGAGTCCGGTGGTTGCAAGTTCTCCCATCTACCGGATACGCCCGCGTCATTACGGTGCGCTCATCACCGATCGCCATCCAAACTATGCTCGATCGGGTAGGCAACCTTCCCTTGCAAGTCATGGTGCCAAGGCTTCACAGGCCCCGAGGAACCCGACCTTGACATATACACACGCCTTCAGATGGTCCTTTACCTCATCCAACTCTACACCCGGTCGCTGACCCTTGACGCGATTCAGAGACACAATTCCCCGCTGCCCGCACTCTGGAGAGACGTGAATATGCCCGATATCTCAGGCGGTTGAAGCTCATGAGCAATCGCTCCGTCAAGGATGACTTCTCCTTCTCCCTCCGTTACCCCAGCTGAGCTCTGCTAGAGATGACCACGAGGACGAGCTCCAAGGCCCAGCGCCGTACTTGCGTGATGTTACGCTAAGTAGTGGACCCTTTTTCAAGCAAACACCCATGCCAGTGGGCCACCCTCACCTCATCGACTAGTTTGAATACTGTATACCACCTGCTGAACCATCCACTGTTATAGAGGCTACCTCCCTGAGCGAGTTGCTACGCCTGTGACACCTTGTCGTCGGTGGAAATGTTGCACCCGAGGATATGACTTTCATCGACGATTTACATCCCCGAGCTGTCACGCTCAAACCAAAGGTCCTACACCTTCGCAAGTTCACCAGCACAGGGTGTATTCTAAGCATTCTCACACAGACCGTAGCGATCATGGGGAACAGGCAAAGGACCTATCACGATCGTTGACGCATGCCCAGTGGCTCTCTTTAGACTTCAGTTCTGCCAGTCTCGTACCCGAAGACGCGCGCTCGGATGCTGCATTGAAAACCCTGGTCGGCTAATGGAATGGGAAAGCAGCTTTCCCTGCCAGTGATTAATTTACCTTGCATGATAGACACGTTCTTGGAAAGGGAGGCAGCATCCGGTTTCTCAGAATCATCGATTGGGAGAACTAGTCGAATGGCACGTTTGTGGACGCGGTCTATCGATCATTGTCAGTGAGTCAGAGTTGTTGGCTAAGCATGTAGAAAGGTTTTCCAGTGTAGCCACCGGGCAGTTGGTTGTACATTTTAACTATGGAGGTAATCACAGATTCTAGCATGCGATAGTGATGTCCATGCTCAATAATGGTTAGTAGTCACTTTCGGGCTCCACGGTGTAGAATCGCTTGGAACGTGCTTGGGCCGGTTCGAGAGCTTGTACACATAGAACGACACGTACCGGATATCCAACGTTTAACCAAAGGGTCAAGTTACTGAGCGTCATCCCTGTGATGTTCCCCACGACCCGAGTTGACATTGCATACGATTTGATGGACATGGCGGGTATTTAGTAACCCATCTTTCTCGCCGACCATCCCAACCCAGATTATGGGTTCCCGATGACTTACGTGCTCGCTGGTAGAGCGGTTCGAGCATGATTCAGGGATGTGGGGGCAGGAATCTATCACGATCATGGACTCCCCCGACGATTCATTGCCAAAAGCGCGGCTGTGTGTGGAACCCCTTTTTATTAACCTCACCCCAAGAACCTAAAACCTCCAATGCCATGGTGACAGCTATCACACGTCAATTGAACGTCTTTCCCCCAGTGGACAAGCAAAATAGAGTTTTCTGAGCGTCTCGAGCGTCTTTCTTGTGATATGATCGCGTACATTGGGATTTGGTGGGTCTGACTTGTGAACCACTTGCTAGTGCAACTTTGGTGTCGATTATCTTGGACCTCGGGGTCGAGGTTTAATAACGCCCGCGACTTAGTTGGTGGGAGGAGCTCTCCAGGATGTGATAAACGAGGAGAGCCTTGGGACTTAAGTGGTGACAACAAAACAAGCAAGACTCACAAAATAATATAGATGACTCTGGCGCAGGTGAAATCAACAAAATAAAGAGATACTGCACGGTCAGAGCACATGGAAGGCAACAATGAGAAATTGCTACTTCCTGGGAACTGCCAGCTCCTCAGGCAGCGTGTAAGTAGTATATGCAGTCGATGCACAAAACACTACATGAGACCGATGAGGACAGTCCGCTTATGGCAATAGGCTAGTCTGGGTTTCAAAAGCTAGTCTCAGTTTACTGCAGTGATCGTTCTATGTAGTACTACTTATGTAAGTGTAGCAAGCCTGAGTTTGAAAATCGAAGTAATCTGGGTTTGAACGTTCGCCAGAGCTGGATAAATTCAGCACTGCCACAAGTGACAACTTCCGGCGGGATCGGACTAACGGTGCGACATAGCTCACATACGGCTTGCTCAGTAGCGTCCGTACTGCACGGCGACTTTTCAAGAAACGTCGAATGGATTCTTCAATAGTTGCACGCACATCCACGGTGAGCCATGTTGTTATGAGTTCTATCAGTGACCACTGACATAGTCATCCCAGCCTAATGTGGTCGGTTCCCAGCGCAACATTGACCACACAGACTCGGGGACGAAGCCGCTGAGCGCGATCGCGGCCTTTTCCAACCTCATCTCTTCACCCCATAAGTTAAAGCACAACTCGTCACCAATGTTCAGCATTTGGAAAGTCTCCCCCAAGTCATGGTCCACAGGACCACATTCTCTCCCGACCGAAGTCGTTCAGATGATCTTCCACTTCGTATTTGAATCATGCATTGGTTTAGAGGACAGCATCAATCATAACAACCCGGCATTGTGGCTCGATGAGGATCCCCTATCACATTCTCTCTTCCCGTACTCACTCGCTTGCGTGTGCCTCAGGTGGTTTCGGATTTTGAGAACCATTCCCGTTTACTGGACACGCATGGTCATCACACTGGACACTATCGTGACGTCGCTAAATGCAGCCCGTACCACGCTCGGATGGGCACGCAATTTCCCCTTGAAAATCATCGTAACGAGACATCACGGAACTTCTGAGACACACCACTCGGAGCGAGCAGGTGTTGGTCATGCCATGGAATTCCTCCGTCCACACATCAGCCGCATCTGGTCGCTTTCGTTCGATGTTGAGCATAGTTCCTCAATACCCGCACTTTGGAGGGAGAGTGGACGTGCCCGAAGTCTCAAGGTACTCACACTGATGAGTCACTCTGACGCCGGCCGCATCTCTCAATTATCAAAGTGGCTTCCTGCTGGAAACATCCATGAATACAAGGGGAAACTCAAAGTTCCTCTCCTTCAGGAAGTCACATTCAGTGGTCACTTTCTCAAGAATCCGTTGATGGCCCATCCCCGTCTCGCGAGCTGGTTCAGGCACATAACATCTTTAACCATCTGCGGTGATGCTGCCTCCGGCGGAAACGCAATCTCCCTATACAAGTTCCTATCGGTGCTCGACATCTTCCCGTCGATACGAGAACTAACGGTCAAGGACATTCATTTCGACGACAATGCACCGTATCCAAATCTACTCATGCTTAGACCTGCTGTCCTCCGCCTCCGCGGGATTACTGGTAGAACAGCTCTGCGAGGCATTCTCACACGTGCTCGTATGGAAACTAGCTTACGGGAAGATATTACGATCATCGACTGCACCGTCCATGGCTTTCGAGAGCCTGATCCAGATTCCGACGTCCGGTTTTCTTCTACCAACCTCACGCTTGCATCCATGGATCCAAGTGCGACGATAGATGACCTTGTCTCCCGATGGAACGGAGAGAGGCTCTCCGTGATCAGCTGTCCGAGGATGTCCCGGTCGTTTCTAGAACGACTGCACGGGGAAGCCGCACCAATGTGCCTTTCCCATCTTCGAATCGTTGATTGCGACAACTTCAACGCGGGGGACGTCATCTCCTTAGTGCAGTCACGAGAGACCCAAGCGATCTTCATGTCGCTCATGGGTGTTTCTGATGACGATTCGTTTACCGCGTTGGCGGAGCTGCGTGTCCAAGGCCGTGGTCCTCCCATTAGTGTCAAACGGGCGACATGGTTGGCTGAGCATGTGGAGACGTTCTCTTGGGACACTGTTGCAAAGGATGGATTGCGGTACGTGTGGGATGCGTCCACCGGGAGATTGATGATGTTGCCCGCAAGTGGCTCTTCGGAAGTAAGCAGTGATCAACTCTGAAGATCTGACATCCGGTCAAGAATGTAGAAACTCACTGCTGTTCGTAGCGCTCGCTTTCTGGGCTCAAACTGGAAATAGTCGGCACTGCACGATAAGCTGGTCGCATACCGATACTGGCGTGGCAAATGGGCAGACACTAATACATTTATAGCAGTGTCGAACAGTCCGGTTTTCGGAGACCATAGTGGCCGAATCAAGGCGACGCTAGAAACAGCAGGCACTCGTGGGAATGTTCGCATCGCTGGACTGCTTGCTTGTGATGGCACCATGTTGGTAGGAGATGTGGTTCTGGAGCTGGCGGCTGCGGCGCAATCGATGCAGAGAGATTCAGGGGGTGGATGTATCAGGTGGGGATGATCATGAGATAAACCCGCTACTTCTCTGTCCAGACTCCGAGCCGTCAAATCGCAGCTCTATTTCTCGTGAGGGTCGGGAAGCACTGCTTGTATGATCCTAACAATTGATTGATACCGTTCCACCACATGTACAGCTACCACAAGCGATGGCTAGGAGGGCTGACTGTTCTTGCATAAACGTTCGGCTGTCTCGGAGGTTTCATTGAGTGGTGAATAATCAGATGAAACCCTTGGCACTGCTTTGTGAAGTCATCTCCCTCGAGGGCACATAACCGCAGCTGCCACTATCACTCCACCATCAATAACTTTGTCCTCCAATACCACAATGGCGGCGGCGACGACCACGACAACGGAAACGCCGATATCTTTACCCCCCGCACTCGCCCAACCTCTTGATTGTTTGCTTATCGATAATTTTGACTCATTCACGTGGAATCTCTACCAGCAACTCTGCCTTCTTGGTGCACGCGTCACCGTTATCCGTAACGATGCCATACCCGCTGCTGCCCTTCCCCAGCTCGATATCAAGTCCCTCATCATCTCACCTGGCCCTGGACATCCCACCACTGACTCGGGCGTCTCCCGCGATGCCGTTCGGTACTTTACCGGCAAGGTACCCGTTCTTGGCGTCTGCATGGGACTCGAATGTATCGTTGACGTTTACGGCGGCACGATTGGGTGTGTGCTTTTCTTTTCTCTCCACTACACTAGAACGAGTGCGCTCACGCGTGCCAACGACAGCTATGCCGGCGAGATCAAACACGGCAAGCTCAGCCCCGTTCGACACGATGAGCGAGGTTGCTTTAAAAATATCCCCCAGAGCATCCTCTCTACTCGTTACCACTCCCTCAGCGCCTCTTTGAAAACCCTCCCCAAGGAATTCATGGTTACTTGCGTTACCGAAGAAAGCGGCGTCATCATGGGCGTCCGTCATCGCGAGTTCGTCCTCGAAGCTGTCCAATATCATCCCGAGAGCATTCTCTCCGAGGGCGGCGACGCCCTCCTTCGCAACTTTCTTAACCTCAGAGGTGGTACCTGGCGAGAAAACCCAGATGCGCGCGTCCTCGATACCGCTCTCCCACCTTTCCCCTACGACGCTCTCATCTCAAGAGTCGACGACACAGCCCAACTGAAAACCAAAGTGCCTACCATCCTCGAACGCATCTATGAACAACGCCTAAAGGATGTCCAACACGCCAAGTCTATCCCTAGTAGCTCGCCACAAGACCTCGACGCCTACCTCGCCCTCCATCTCGCTCCACCGCTCGTTCCTCTCGTTCCGCGCCTTAAAGCCAAATCTCCTTCACTCATGGCCGAGATCAAGCGTGCGAGCCCCTCCAAAGGCGACATCGCACCCAACGCTAACGCGGCACATCAAGCGCTCACTTACGCCCTCGCTGGTGCAGGCGTCATTTCCGTCCTCACCGAGCCCACCTGGTTCAAGGGTTCCCTCCTCGACATGCGGCTTGCTCGCCAGGCCATTGACAGCCTCCCAAACCGTCCCGCAATCCTCCGCAAAGACTTCATCCTCGACGAGTACCAGATCGCAGAGGCTCGTTTATGGGGCGCCGATACCGTCCTTCTCATCGTCGCTATGCTCCCGCCCGCACGCCTTCACGCCTTGTACGCATACTCTTTATCGCTCGGGATGGAGCCTCTCGTCGAGGTACATACCACGGATGAGATGCGCGTCGCGCTCGAGCTTGGCGCCAAGGTCATTGGCGTGAATAACCGTAACCTGCACGATTTCAACGTTGACATGGGCACGACGAGCCGACTTGCGGATATGGCGCGGGGTGACGTCATTCTCTGCGCCCTCAGTGGGATCAGCGGGCCTGAAGATATGAGGGGGTATGTCAAAGAAGGCGTTGGAGCGGTGCTTGTGGGCGAGGCACTCATGCGCGCTGAGGACCCGCGGGCATTTATCCACCACTTGTTGGATAGGCCGTTGCCAAAGGAAGAGGAGAAGGATGGGCAGGTGTTGGTGAAGATATGTGGGATCAGGAACGCAGAGGAGGCGTTGGTGGCTGCTGAAGCTGGTGCAGACCTCCTTGGCCTCATCTTCGTCCCGTCGAGCAAGCGGTACGTTTCGGTGGACGCTGCACGATCGATCGCAAGTGCTGTCCATGCCTTCCGTTCCTCGCCAAACACGCCTTCGAGTGCAAGTCAGGACGCCGACGTCGAGACGATGACTGAAACCGAAACTGAGACAGGGAAAGAAACTGAAATCGAAGCCGAAACCGAAACCGAAACCAAAATCAAAACCGATACCAAAACTGTGATAGCAACAGAAGTGGCTGCGGAACAAGACGTAGAGAACGCGCCCTGGTTCGCGACCCACGCGCGCCGACTTGTACAGACGCTCGCCCACCGTCGCCCGTTGCTGGTGGGCGTGTTCCAAGATGCGCCGCTCCATGTCGTGCAGGAGACCGTCGCCCTCGTGGGGTTGGATCTCGTGCAGTTACACGGGGCGGAACCAATCGAGTGGGCACGCTTCGTGGGCGTCCCTGTCGTGCGTGCGTTTCATGTCAGCGCTGGAGCTGTTGCTGGAACAAGGGACACCAATGGGGTCGTGGCAAAGACGGACGGTCTACGGGACGTGACGCGCCCCGGGTTACACGCGTTCGTGTTGCTGGATGCACAGCGAAACGACGGACTTAGCGGGGGAAGCGGAAAAACAATCGATTGGGCACGTGCACACGCATTGGTGGATGCTGGCGAAGTGGATCGCAATAAGATGGTGCCCGTGAGCGGGCAAGCGGCCGAAATCAAAACCGAAACTAAAACCGAAGATGAAACCAAAGGCAACACCAAACCCGAAACCGAAACCGACAACGGTGATGAAAATGCAAAGAGAGACAAGGATGTGCGTAGCGCTGATGCTGATCTTGATATCCCGCATCACACGCGTATGCCGCTCATCCTTGCGGGCGGACTGAATGCATCGAATGTAGCCGAGGCGATCACACGAGTGCGGCCATGGGCGGTGGACGTAAGCGGAGGCGTTGAGCGGGAGGACGGAACAGGAAAGGATGCAGAAAAGGTGAAGGCGTTCGTACAGGCCGTCAAGGCGCCTGCATCTGCCATCACACATGGGTGAATTGAAGAGGTGTATGTAACAGGTATGAAAAGATCTATCGTTGGTGTAAGCTAGGGCGTGTTTTTCCGAAGCACCCTACGAATTAATTTTGATTGATTTGCATTATTATTATTATTTCCTGGGCCTACAACTATAAACCAGTTGCCCATACCATACAATAGATGATTATCTTCCCAAGTCAATCGCAAGGGAATCCAGAATCTCACAGGCAAACTTGGGCATCGTGGTGGTGTTTTGTGCTCGCATGCCGTACCTTCTTCCGCTGTGCTATGAACGCAACGACCCAGCCTTCTAAGGGTCAATTCCGCGTAGGGTTAAACTTTTTCAGACAAAATAGTGTCTAGGTTAGTAACATGTTTCACAAAAATCATGGTCGACCCTTTCAAAGGCCACTGATGCTTGTCTTGCGTTGCAGGGTTAAAGTTTCATGTCGAAATGGAGCGGACAGGCATCTGTGCGCCAGGGTTCACCCTCGAAGTGATAAATTCGATGATGGGGGTGGGCAATGGGCATGTGGACACCCTGTGCGAAGCGGGCGTCACATATGTGGAAAACACGGTGCGCCCCCCGGCCACTAAACCTGACACGAACGGTTTGCCCGACTTCTGGTCCTGAAAAAAAGCGCCGCTGACTCGAAATCTTTCAGTAGGCTGGGTCGAGACGTCTCCATGGGCGCGGTATCTGTTTCAATCCCGTTTCTTCCCCTGGTCGTATCAGCAACCAAGCGTGAGTCTGGGTTACTGTCTTCAACTCTCTATCGTACTACTGCTTTCGATCTGGTGCTGGTCCGCCCCCCCCATTTGTTTCTTTTAATCGTCGGCGCTCGTGATCACCAGCATTCGCTCACAACTTCTTCGACGCTGCCACACCCCGACGATGATGGACATGGATTCTCATTTCCACGTACCATTCCACTGTGCCAAGCTCGCACCAGTGCATATCGCGGGCTGGGATTACACTCTGGTGCCTGAACTTGTCGTACGTAGCCTGACGTCCTCTCCCCCGTCTTCGCCTTAACGTCGATTACCCATCGACACTGGCCTTCTTACATCTACCTCTGCCGCCCTCTATCTACTGCCCACGAGACAGGTCCTCCCCGAGATCGTGCCACAAGAAGATGCTCAAGCCCTCTGCGATACCATCACCCGTCTCCACAATGCATCGAACCCTTCTGACATCGGGCGATGTCTTCGTGAACTTGCGCTCGCCTGGGAGGACTACTATCTCCCCAAATTCCCAGTCCCGTTCTTTCAGGTCAGGGTCGCAGACGTTCGTGCCGCTGGGGGTTCACTCAGTACTGCGCTGGATCTGTATAACGAGGTGCGTGATGCGTGGGCGTAGGAGGGGCTGGATGTGTGATGTGTGTCGTTTCGGGCGGCTGTGATTTCGCTGAATAGGTACTTCACTCGATCGATGCGGGTCCGCAGAACGCACCGTTTGCCGAGTTTGTCTGCACGCTGCGGAGCCAAGCTGAGGGTGATACAGAAAGACAGGGTGAGCTTTCGCACAAAGTCTAGGCCATTCCACAGATCGCACGCTGACCATTCCGTCCTTTTCTTACGTGTCCTATATGCCCTGTCCCTTTATTCCTCCACCTAGCGCTCAAGAGTAACAACCTGCACTTCTTCCAGCGTTGGAAACACGCCCGCGCATTCGCTAATCCATTCTCATGGCCGATGCTCCCCCCCTCTGCACCGGATATTCTCAGTACCTGGCGAACGTCCAGGTATCAGAGACAGTTGCTCAACTATAGTTGGCTGCAAGCAATCCATCTCGATCAGGACTGTGAGCTCACGAGTCAGGTATGTCAGCGTCAGCGTTCGTCGTTCTTGGGAAATATGAGTGACACATTGCTAGTCCGTTGAGGCATTGACGCGATATGGATTTATCCCTTCTCTCGTCCAGTGCGCACCCGGGAGCGAAGTGAAGGATCCAGACGCGATCGTGAACATTTTGCGCGATCTCGGTGAGGCATGTACCCCGTCGTCCTCCCCTATAGATGACTGTTGACTGATACACCCATCTATGTCCACCCATCCAATGTTGCGAAATGGAAATGGGAACGGACTCCAGGCATACACATCAGTCCTGCAACTTACCGATCGCGTCGAGCAGCTGACGACCGAGCGCATCAAGGCAATCCATGGTAAGCTGATGCGCTCATCCAAGCTCCAGATCGTCGAAAGGGGCGAGCGCACTGGTGCAGTGCACTATGTCAACGCGGGGCTTACGCGGCAAACCACCCAGAAGTCGGCCGTGGTACGGAGCCACCAATATAACCTCGCGTTTTGTCCTACCGAGTTGGTAGACCAACAGTTGGATTACATTTGCAAGATGGGGAGAGTACGCGTTGACTTATTTTGTTGGACGTGCACGTGCTTATCGATGCATCCCAGCAATACATTGCGCGATGGCGGAATCCGTTTGCCACGGCGGCATGGATCCACGTCACCTTTACGCGTTGTCATCCCTTTGATGTGAGTATCCGCTTATGCCCGGTGCCATCTTGTCTTGTCGTCTCATCCCCCATCACTCATACACCAGGACGGAAACGGAAGGATGGCTAGGCTACTATCATCCATCCCCCTCATGCGCCACGGTTTCCCCCCAGTGTGTATCTTGCCCGTGTGGCGAGGTGTGTATTATGAGAGTATGAACACGGTGAGCGTAAATCGATTTGAAGTTGGCGACTCTGTTGAAACACGTCCTCGTCACCGCGTATGCTCGCTCTCTTGTCTCAAAACAGGCCTGGGAAGGCGACTACCAGCCCCTGATGAACTGTATCGTTGAGAGTATCAAAGCGTCTCTGACCGATGTCGAGCGAATCATGGCGTGAACACCCGAGTCTGACATATTTCATATTCTGCATTCCCGTCTCTCCGTCTCCGTCCGTGTTTTACACATGAGCGTGCCATTCTCCTTTCCCACGAACGATGATAGGTGATTCCGCCTATGTACTATTGGATCATAGAGCTTCCTTGGTCGGTACCACTATGGTGTGTTTACTACTGGTTTCAATATTACCCATGTATCCAAATGATGTATTCGTACATTCGGTCCGTTCGACTCCAATGCGCGACCAACGTTCCCTAGCGAAAGGAAGTTGAGTCGGCATTCCAACCACGTCAGGACAAATTTCGATTCACCGAATATTGTGCAGAAATAAGTATGTACATGAAAACAGCTCGCTGGCTGAACAAGCTAACTCGTGGTTCGTGAGGACGTTACATTCAATCTCTGGACGGTGTGAACACACTAGCTCAGAAGAGTCAGCAAATCTACTATAGGGCACGTTAGCCCACGTCCCTGCCACGTTCAACGTTCCATAGCGAGACTTTCCACCTCTCGAGGAGGGGACTCGACATACCCTAGAGTATTCATACAAAGAATGGACGCGTCTCGTTGTAGTTTTTGGTGCCTGCCAGGCTCCTATGCACCGTCTCTGTTCGTGTGAGGGGCGACATACTAGGGCATATGGTGTAGGCGAATTCCGAGTGGCTGTGTAGAAATTGAATCCCAGCATAACTTTAATCCCCTCACTCTGACGG